>OVBE01012411.1:0-13196 GCA_900406425.1 Iberis pinnata
ATTTTTTCACCAAATTAATGTAAAATTTATTTTAAATTTATATATAATTCAATAAAAAAATAGTTCAAAAATAATCCTCATTTTTTTAAATGAATAAATTTTGAATACAAAGAAAAAATCCTAAAATATAAAAATTTAAATATGACATAAAATATTACCACTTATTAAACATATATTAAAAGATAATAAAATTTCTGCTGAAACGATCTCTAGAAAGTTTCATGAAGTACTTAATGCTATAGTATTAATGGGTACTGATATATTTGCAAGTAAACATCGAGGATCCTGACTTTCAAACAGTATATGTGCAAGTAAACGAAAATGATCAAAATGAAGAAGACTCGTTAAACGCGTTGGAACCAGATGTTACTTCAAGACAATATATGGAAGGTGTTCGTGACGAAATTGCTAACGCTATGTGGGCTACCCGGCACTAAATATTTTATTTAGTGAATAATTTGAATTATGTTCAATAGTTTTTACCATATTTTTCTTGAATAAATTATGTATAATTCTAAATTTTGAAATCAATAAAAAGATTTAATAATTTTGCGCATACATGAAAAAATAATAGTGTGTAAACTTATGTTTTGTCATTACGTAATTAAAAATATATGACATAATATTATTTTATCAAATATTATTTATTATTAAAAGTAACAGCCACAACTTTTACAGTTTTGGTTACAATCAGACTTTTATTATCATTTTTTTTAAAAAAGTCAAAGCCGTTACAGCCAAAATCTCTGCAGCCAAAAGTTGGCAGTAAAAACCAGTATTAACAATCGCTACCTTAGTTATTCTTTTTTTGACGGCGCACGTGTCAGCTTTGTCGGCTAGTTAATCCTAGTTATTCTAGTTATACCATATCTTATATATACCAAATTATATGGATAATTTAAAATCTACACTCATCATTTAAATGAAAATCTTGTCTTTCTAAAAAAATAAAAATCATTTACCAATTTTATATATGTCCAGTCATTTTAAATTTTAAATTTTCCAAAATAAAAAAATAAAAAAATATTTTTTAGAAAAATGTTTTTATTTCATATATGTTAACAACAAAATCCGAAACTACTTTAAAACTTAAACTATCAATCATTTACCGATTTTACACATTTCTGGTTATTTTTCATTTAGGGCAAAATCATATTTTTAAATAAAATATAAATTTTTTTTATGAAAAATCTAAAAATAATCTATAAATTCCAAAATTTTCCAAAATAATTAACAAAATTTCAAAAACTAATATTTCAAAAAAATTAAAAAATAATTAATATCTAAATTAAATACTGATATTTACTATTTGGGACTCCTAAAATTTCATAAATTATTTTTAATTTTTTTAAAAAAAATTTAAATTCATAAAAATATATCGATAAAGAATAACGTGATTCTTTGGTATAACCATGTACAAATATTTGATGAGTTAAACATAGTTACACCTAGTTATCCATAGTTATACTTATTTGGTGGAGCATGTAGCAACTTTTCGGTTAGTTATACCATGGTTAAATCTAATTATACTTATTTTTCAACCTCCATATCCACATTAGGCTCCGCCACCACTTTAGATGCAACAATTTCTTCTCCATTGTTCGCAATAGCAGTATTCTCTTCCGCTTTAGCAGCCGCCACATTAGGCATTATAACCTTTGTAACATTAGCTTTGTCTTCCGCCTCATTGGTCTTAGCAGCCTCATCTTCTGCATCCTTGTACCTTCAAGCAGTGAGTCCTAGTTAAACTTAGTAAATCAAATTTATATTCTCGTACTTAAATATAGTTAAATCAAATTAA
This sequence comes from Iberis pinnata, assembly GCA_900406425.1. NCBI lineage: Eukaryota > Viridiplantae > Streptophyta > Magnoliopsida > Brassicales > Brassicaceae > Iberis > Iberis pinnata. Next base: position 1,802 of record OVBE01012411.1, read on the forward strand.
ACCTACTTAACCCTATTTAAACACAGTTAAACCTATAGTTACCTAGTAATTCCAGCGAGTTTACCTTAGTTTTCCCACAATAAGATGAATCTAGAATATAACAACTTACCTCCATACACTATATTCTCTACATCAACATAAGAATTAGAAACTATGTATTGAATCCCAGACAAATCTATTCACAAAACACAAGCAAAAAGAACTCCAAAAGTGTCAACATATTACATTTGAAAGGATCAAATGAAACAAAAACTTTTAATCATACCTCTAAATTTTTCTACTTCTCTTATTGTCACTGTTGCTTGAAAACCTTGATAACTTGTCGTGAATATGGCATAAATTCTTTTCTTAGCTTCTCCAAACTGAAAACAACAGTAATGAATTTTAGTTATTTCATTAAGGATAATGTAGTATTTAGCCACTTTTTTGAATTAAAATAAATAAAAAAGAAAAAGAAAAACATAAGAGGACTAAAGTGGCCTTTTGTTTAACGCGGAAGGCCATACGAGGAGTTGTTCCGATTCTAAAGGCCATAGCTGAATTGATCATCCTCTCTTAACATTCGATCAGATGATTAGCGAATTAAACCTTAAGAAGGCAAAGATAAAGAACAAGGTTGGATTATGAACCCGAGCGTGATGTTTGTTGAGTTTTCCAATCTAATCTCAATTCGAAACCTAATCGCGTGATTTTTGGTAGGATGTTGAATTAACAGAAGAAAGAAGATGATTCTTCTTCTTCTTCGATGCCAACTAGGGTTTGGCAACCAGGTGTTGATAAGCTAGAAGATGGTGAAGGACTTCAGTGTGATCCTTCTGCTTATAATTCCCTTCATGGCTTCCATGTTGGTTGGCCTTCTTTGAGGTAATTCATTTGTTTGATTATTCTAAAAGCTTCTCAAACTTGGAAATTCGAACTCATACCCTAGAATTGATTTATATTCCATATAATTTAGACGATATTAGCTCAAAGCTTGAGTTCAGGGATTGTAAAGGGCTCTTCTCTTACTTTTTTATAATTTTGTAATTGCTTGTATGTGAATGATTATAATGCAATTTTAGTGATTCAATGTCTTCTATTCTTTTTCAGTTTTGACATTCTAGGTGATAAGTTAGGGTTGAACCGAACTGAGTTTCCTCTGTTATGATTCTGTTTTCAATGAATGGTTTGTGACAGAGGAGATGAAGAGCAATGCTTGGTTGGTTGGTTTTTGTGTTATGAACTTATGACTTTCGTTTGTTTGGTTTGTTTTAATTTGGGAATTATCTAAATTTGTTAGTTTGTTTGTTTGATTTGGGTAACATCTAAATCTGATGAACTATTGTTTTATCAATTTCAAGAAGTATTTGTGCTTAAAGGCAGACGATTCAGAAGTCTTTGTTCATCTTCTCTATGCACTGATAACAAGTGAATTAGTTAACTAGTATAAGACATAATTATGATCTGTTTGGAAATTAGGCCATAATTAGAATCATTCTATGTTTTTTTCTTCTTATCATTCTCTCTTCGTTTATGAGAATTATGATCATTCTTTGTTTGTCCATGTATTTTGTTGATTCTTGTTAAGTTGATTATGTTAAGTGCATGTAATTTGTCCATGTATGTCGTTGATTGATTCTGGTTAAGTTGCATCTGTTAATTTTCAATGTGTTAAGTTGATTCTTGTTTCAGAAACAAAGGTAGAGAAGAAGAGGAACAAGAAACAGAGAAAGAAGAAAACAAGAGTGACAAGAAAAAGAAGAAAAATCAGAATAAGAGAAACAAGAAGAGAAAAAAATAATTAGAACAACAAGTAAGTGTTGGATTATGATTTAGAATTTTGGTTTTAGATGTTTAGGATTGAATTTTGCATTATGGATTGAATTTTGGATTATTAATTGAAAGGTTTACAATTGAAATGTGAAGAAAAAACATGTTTTTTCTTTTCTAAAGAATCATAAGGTTCTTAATCAATGGAGGTTTATAATATAATTGTTTCTAATATTTTTGAGTCGGCACTGTGTGCATAATCGCTCATTCTTATAATATGCAAGTTCATCTCCTGCAATTCCATGAAAATACTTGAAATGCACAAAAAATCATTTGAAACCACATTAAAAAATAACAAGTGAAACTTATTGAAAAGCGATAAAATCAAGTGTTATCAACCAGTTAACAGTTAAAGATGTTGAGTTAAGATCTCACTTTTATGAAAACGTAATTTTTTTAGTTAGATGTCTAATACCAATTGAAGGTGTGAAGAACACAACAATACGACTTACTAACACCAAAAACATCTTCTTGTATTAAGATAAGAATCTTTACAAGTTATTTGAAGAAAAATGTACTTGGTTGAGAGTCTCACAATTCTACTAATAATTAAGCTCACAATATTTTAAGAATGAGCGATTATGCACACAGTGCCGACTCAAAAATATAATTATTTTTTAATGTGGTTTCTCCTTTCCTTGTATGCAAATTAAATAAAACAATTTTTTATTTATAGAGTATAAAAGGTTACAAATTTTGGTATAATTTTTAGTTTTTGTATACATCAAGTAATTGGTTTTTAAAGATTGGAGGTGAAAAAAACAAATGTCAACATCTAACACATATCAGGAGAGAGAAATAGGTAGAGTGTAATTATATAGAAAAATAAGGGTATAATGAAACAAAAGTTTTCTCTTTTCTTACTAAAGTGCACTAGAATTTAATTACTTCAAGAAGTACACAAAATGATATAACTTTTCCCAGTGTCCACTGATAGATCTAGAATTTAAATCCTAAAACTAGTACTGCAAAGAACAGATCAATGTAGCAAAGTATAGGGTCGAATCCCACAGAGACCAGAAAGTACACTTTTTATTTAAATTTCGAATAAAGCTAAAGCATAATAATAAGATTGGTTGTGATCGAAAACAAAACGGTAAATAAGAAAAAAAATTAACTATGAAATAAAAGCGTCATGAATCATAGAAACCACAGGTAGTAAGGTTTCAAAGTCAAATTATCATTCAGAGATTTTCTTTGAAAATAGTTCTCAACATGAAAGACAATGATGGAATAATCTCCTCTCGGAGTATTAAACCCTATGCTCAAATTGTCATAAACAAACTCTCGCCGTCTTTTAAATAATTGATCATGCATTACAGTTCATATTCAATTGTTACAAGCATTTAAGATAATACTCTCGCAAGCAAGAACACATATTCATCTAGACTAGATCCAACTTCTAAACCAAATCTCTTTATGTTTATTAGTCTAATATCAATAATCTAGATGGCCAATCTAATTCATGCATTAATAACAAGTCTAGACTAAGAACCTAACAATTGTTATCCCCTTATGATAAATCTAACTATCAAAACATGATTTCCCTGGCAAACCCTAACCAAAATAGTGAACTACTCCAAACAAACACAAATCAATATCATTGAAGAACACATAAAAGAAATATAATAGATTATAAAAAGGGTTCAGAATTCTTCTCCAAATACAAGGTTTGAATATACTCTCCCTCAGTAATTCTCTCCAAAATCGAAAATAAAGCTTAGTTCTAAAAACCTAAAACATAATGTATTTATAGTCTGAAAAGTAAAATAATCTAAAATAAGGAAATTGGATAAATTGAGGACTTGATTGCAAAACTTGGAAAACTTCTAATTCTTCTCGGGGAAAGTGCTCAATCGGGAATATGGTTGCCCGATCGTGCATCTCGTAACATTTCCCGACCCTTCTTCTTCTAGCCCGATCGATCTTCGTCTCTAGACTTTTCCAAGAGGTTTTTCCTGATCGAGCAACTATGTTTCCCGATCGATCACCTGCTTGCACGATCGAGCACTTTGTTCAGCAACTTCTGAAATTCTCTGAAATGCATCACTTTGCTCTGACACGACCCGAACACCTAGAATCCTGAAAATCTACCAAATATGCAAGAATAACACTTGAAATAATGCAGAATGGCATACATGAATTCCCATTATTATGTATTAAACCGAGTAAAATCAACTCCCCCAAACTTAGATCTTTGCTTGTCCTCAAGTAAAGCAAGATTCAACCTAAAGAAGAGGTTTGAAATGGACCACACAGAAACTCACAAAATCTCAAAAACCATAAGCATAGTTTCAATTCTAAAAGACACCAAACTCAACCAACTACTTCGAATGAATTGTTTACCACCACTAAACTAATAACATGTTTCCTACTCTAAATCTCAAATCAATCAAGTATCAAATCATATCAACCAGCTCTTTAAACTCATTTAATTTCAGATACATGCATTCTCACCTATGGTATATCATTCAAATTACTCAAGTACCTCTTCTATCGAAATGCTCATACCAAACAGAGCATTAACCGACTTTCGGTCCTATCCTTTTTCTCCCTTTCTCACTTCTCTTTTTTCTTTTCTTATCTTACTGCTTTTCTCTTTCTTTTTTTCGCCTTTCTGCACTTTTCTATCTTTTCTTTTCATTGTATTTCTTTTCTTTTTTAAGAAGACGGCAATTCGCTGGGGTTGACTATAGACTTCTAGGTCACGATTTCAACCCTTTTTCTGAACTGTTTTCTTTTATTTTCTGAAGGGAGAGAGAAAGGACCCAGATCGTACTGAAAGAACTTTTCGGTTTAACAGGACACTGAAGAGCAAGGTACCTAATTCTCAGAGTATATCAACACCAAGCAAAAATAATTCAGATTTAAATTAAGTCCTATCATGGCATCATGGCATAGCTAGTATCAATTCATCAATAACTCAAAAGACCATAACTTTCCATAAACAAGCAACAGTAATAGGGTCCCAATCCTAATCTTAGAAATTCATCTAGGCAGTAATCTAGAGAAATCGAAAATCATACCCACACTTGGTTATTTATCATCATTGATTTTGATCATGGTTCATTCGACTCGATAGACTCAACTAAAGTAAAAACGAAAAATTTGAAAATTTTCACCAAAAAGAAAAAACATCAAAATGTAGTTAGTATCATTACACCCTCCCCAGACTTATTTCACACTGTCCCGGTGTGAAAATAAATCGAAGAGAAGGTGTAGAAGTAACCAGAATCAATAAGAAAGTCTATAATGGATGAAAGTAGATAATAAATACAATATGAGATTCAGGGAAAGAGATATATATTAAAGGTGAATTGCTCCCAAATCCGTTCTGAACTCCTATGCGTGCAAAAAGAACAAACACTCAAGAGAATTGTGAGAAATGGTTGAACAATGATTGAGCAGTGATAGCTTAAAAACTAACAAGAATAAGTTGTAGGAGAAACCATTAAAGACATTATGATCGAGCAGTACTAATAAAAAATCAGCAAGAATCATATATAGGATGCATCATTCAGAACATTTAATAGCAATCATTCCAGTATCACACAATCAAATGGTAAGTAAAGAGCAATAATCAAGCAATACTAATTAAAATTAGCAAGAATCAAGAGTTACGAAATGAGAAAAACCAATTAATCATGAATCTAAATTCAACTCAAGTAAAAACATCAAGAAAGGAGGCGAATGGTGAGCAATGATCAAAGCAATACTAATCAGAATTAGCAAGAATCAAGAGAAAAACCATCTAAATAGCCAAAATTCAAGTGAGAAAGATGAGTAATGAAAACATATAAGAGAAAACCCGGAATGTCTTGAAGATCGTTCACCAGAAATAACCTGAATCACTTTGAACTCAAAACTAAAAATAAGTAAGTTATGACTAAAACTGACTCAAAATTGAACAACAACTAATCTAGACTCCAAATAGTGGGTTGTCTCCAACTCATCGTTTTGTTTAACGTCACTTAGCTTGACGGTACTTACCTGTAAGTTGGAATGGAATCAACATCTAGCAATGTTCCATAACAGGCTCCAAATCCAGACATCTTCAGCTTCAGAATCTTACCCATCACACCTTTTGTACCATCAATCCCTTTCTCTTTGAACTTCGGGGTGAGTAAAACTCTAAACTTTGAGAAGGGTTTTGAGAACCCCCTGCTTTTCACCTTATATCAATTGTATCCCCAACTATTGATTGAGGGATCAAAGACACTTGAGACTCCTTCTTTATCTGCTTCGGTTCCACTTTCACCTTCTCCTTAACCTTGGAATTTCCATTCCTTGTTGAGATTTGAGGGTCTTTGTGCAAGGTTTTAGCAACTACACACGTGAGAGTATGTTCTAACCGAGTTTCCTTCTTCCTCTCCTCCTCTTTCACCACAACTAGCCTGAATATCCCTTTTGAAGGAATCACTAGATAGAAAACCCGTTTCTTGATGTTTTCAGAGATATGCGCCGATTAAGTAAATCAACAACAGCTCCTACGGTTGCAATACATGATATCCCGAGAATCAAAGATTCATGTTGATGTTCATTCATCTCCAAGATGCGGAAATCAACAGGAACGAGACAGTTTCCAACTTGTACCAATACGTCTGAGATAAAACCGCTAGAAGATACGATAGTATCATTAGCAAGCTTAAAAGTCATGTGAGCTAGTTTGATACCTGATAGTTCCAATCGTTCTGCAATAGTCACTGACATAACGCTCATATTAGCTCCAGTATCAGTTAAAGAATATGTAAATTCCACTCCATTGATCGATTGATCACCTGCTAGTACGATCGAGCACTTTGTTCTGCAACTTCTGAAATCTTCTGAAATTCTCTGAAATGCATCACTTTGCTCCGACACGACCCGAACACCTAGAATCATGAAAAATCTACCAAATATGCAAGGAAAACACTCGGAATAATGCAGAATAACAGACATGAATGCCCACTATTATGCATCAAAACCGAGTAATATCATCCACCTCCATGAAAATTACCCAAAATATTATGGGTCTTTGGGCAAAATATAAATTTTAGACATTTTATATTTATTTTAAAAATAAATTATTAAATAACACTACTAAATAAATGTGTTAGATTTCAATCATAAAATTATTTCTAAAACTTTAAAACATATATATATATATATATATATATATATTCAAAAAATATATAAAAATAGACTCCTAAATCAATAAAATATGGATATGAACCTTCTATGTTCATCGATAAGATTCACCTTTGAAGACATTAGAAAATTGAAAAACAAAGTTGGCCTTTGTTCTTAATTATTGTTAACTTTTACAAAGTGTATACTTGTTGGTTTCATGTTTTTTTTTCCTTTGACAATCTTGTTTGCTTGGTTTCAAGTTGGCCTTTGTACTTATTGTTTTCTTTTACAATGTATTGTGCTTGTTTATAAATAAATACACAAAACACTTTGTGTATATGTTGTTAATTTTAGAGGAATTCTTGAAATACAATAAAAAGTTGAAATTATGAAATTACCACACATTCCCAAAAGTTCGAAAAATATCACTATCAACGGTTCCAAAATATCACTCCTAAATGTTCCAAAATACCACAAACATAAAAATGAATTAGAATTTAAAGTTTGAGGAATTTAGTTCAACTTCCAAAACTATCACACTCCCAAAAGTTTCAAAAATACCACAATCTTAAATGTTCCAAAAATACACAAACATATAAAACTGAATTTTAAGGGTTTAGAGTTTAAAATTTTGGGTTTAAGTTCACTAAATAGAGTTTATGGTTAGTTTTAAAGATATTTCAAATTTTGTGTTATTTTTAATACAAAAACATTTTTTAGTATTTTTGGAACTTTTGGAAGTGTAGTATTTTTGAATAAACCTAGTTTTTGTGGTATTTTTGAAAATGCCCCTTAAAGTTTGAGTTTTGGTTCACTAAATAAAATTCATGGTTTAATTTTAAAAGGGTAGGATTTGATTTTTGGGTGTTATTTTTTTTTTTTTTAACTCAAGAAATTTCATTCCATACTTAACCAGTTACACTGTTCGGGTGAGTGACCCTCATAACGGGTATCAACCAATCAGGAATTACATAAAAAAAATGAAAAGCAAAGGGTTCGAGGGAGAGAGCAAAGGCTGCCATTGCATCTGCTCCTGAGTTTTCTCCACGGGGAATATGACCTATCGAGCCATCTAAGAACGTTGAGCGTTCTTCATTAATCTCCTCTATCAAGTTCTGTAAACTCGGCCACTTTGTCGGATTAAGGCTGGCGTTGATCAAATTTTGTGCATCAGTCTTGAACTCCACATTAGACACGTACATGGCCTTCATACATGAAACCGCCCATCGCTAAGCCATTGTTTCCGTGATAAGAGCATTTTCTTGTTTCGGCATGGCCATTGCTCCACAGCTCCAAAAGTTGTTTCCACGCAAAAGGACCCATCCAAGTCCACTTGTCCCTCTTTCATCCTTCCATGCTCCATCAATCCAACATCTGAATTTGTCATTTTGCATATTCTGGGGACGTGGTGCGTGAAGATGGGTTGAGGATTGTACCGCTACTCCTTCTCTTAGTCTTTGTGCATTACATCTAGCAGAGATCGAAAGTTCCCAATTCTCGGCATCATTTTTCGCCAATGATAGAGCTTTCTCTGGTGAGATTACAGTCCCTGTAAAACAGAAGTCATTTCTCCATTTTCAAATTCGCCATATTATCCAGGGGATTAGCTTGTATATGTGAGACAGAGATTCAACCGCTTTTGCTTTGTCTAAGAAGTAGCTGAAGTTCTCATATAGTGACGATCCCAGAGTCCTAGGAAGGACTCTCTCTACATTTGCTAGTAGCCAAATTCCTTTTGCAAAGGGACATGAGAATAAGAGGTGATTGATTGTTTCCTCTTCCGTTCCACACCTAGGGCACCTACTATCATTGTGTAGGTGGCGGTATTTGAGGATAGAGGCTGAGGCAACGCTTTGAGAGAGACATCTCCAAAGAAAGTTTCTAATTTTCGGGCTGGTATCTATTTTCCAGACAGCTTCAAAAAGGGAGTTCAGGGATGGTCCATAGATGATGGGACTCTCTTCCGGAGATGTGAGAACATGTGATGTGGTCCAATGTCCCGACTTTACCGAGTATTGTCCATTTTTGGAATAACTCCAGATGTATCTATCCTCTCGAATCCGAGAGCCGATGTAAACTGAAGTGACAAGGGCGACATCCTCGTGATGTATAAATGATTGCAACAACGGAATATTCCAAGCGGATGAGTTGGGAATTAGCTTCTCGTGTATAACTGTCGGTACCCATTGCACTTGGTTTTGAATTTCAATTCTCGGGGATCTTGGTGGATAAGATGGCAGCCATGGTTTTAGCCAAATCCCCTACTTAATCGTGAACCGAAAACTTTCCTAGCACCCGATATAATGAGCCCTTGTGCAGACCACAATCCTCTCCATGCGAATGAGGGTTTGTTACCAAGATGGGCAGTGAGGGGACTGAGAGCTGCAAAGTATCTGCTCTTATAAACCCTTGCTAGTAGTGAATTCGGTTCGACCAACATGCGCCAAAGTTGCTTCCCTAGTAATGCGGTATTGAAGTCTTTTAAGTCCTTGAATCTGAGTCCTCCTTCTTTCTTTGGTTTGCTCATCTTCTTCCAAGCTATCCAATGAATGCCATTCCCTTGTGCTTTGTTCTTCCACCAATATTGGGCCATGATCGAGATGAGACTTTCACATACCGTTTTTGGGATTCGGAAGCACGACATTGCATACGTTGGTAATGCCATAGCGACGGCCTTGAGGAGTACCTCTTTGCCGGCTTGTGACAGAAATTTACATTGCCATACATTAACTCGGCTAAGCAGTCTTTCTTTTAGGGAATTGAAGATGTTGACCTGAGAACTCGAGAAGGATTCGTGTAGGCCGAGGTATAGACCGTTCCCTCCTTCGTTTGGTATATCCAGTATTGCTTTAAGCTCTTGCTTTTTCTGTTGAGTGATTTTCTTGCCAAAGATAAGGCTTGATTTTGCTCGTTGACTTCTTGTCCTGAGAAGAAGCTATAATCCGAGATTATCTTGAATAAGGATCTTGTCTCATTCTCACTAGCTTGGCAAAAAAGAGGCTGTCATCGGCAAAAAGGAGGTGAGAGATTGAAGGCGCTTGTGGAGCTATTTTTATTCCCGTGATTATGTCCGAGGCTTCGGCTTTTTGCAATTTTTGAACTAGGATTTCCGTACAAATGACAAAGATGAAAGGTGTAACACCCCGTTTCCGGTCAACCCTCTTTGACCAAAACCAAGGTTGTTACGCCCATCTCGAAATTTAACTTAGTCGAACCACGGAAATATATTCCGGTCCATTGGATTATAATCCCGGGGTTAAACGAGATAATTTCTGAGATCGGAGAGGAAGGAGTTAGGACCGTTGTATAAGTTGGTTAATTATAAAAACGTAAAACAAAAATAATAAACGTGAAAATAACCGACATAAAAGAATATTACAACCCAATTAACGCAAACCGCAAATTTAAAATCTCTCGCATCTCTCAAAACAAATACATAAAAAAACGTCTTATATAAAATAAAAAAATATCCATATGTGAGATTAGCCGGCTCGCCTAACATTCCGTAAACCCGTACCCGCAAAGGTTCGCTTAGGGTTTCCTGTAAGGATGGAGGGGTGAGCATACTCTAATAGTAAGCTCAGCGGAAAATTAGCCCCGCACTATATGCACACCACGCCGGAACCCAACCCGAGCCCCACGCACAAACACATGACCGGCGTGGTCAAACATGCGACATGAATGCAACATACATAATCCGAACTTACGCTATTTCGACGTAAAATGCAATTAATTTCTATTCATGCAAATAAACCGTCATTTTTATATTTATTTTCATTATTAACATATTTTCTTTTGTTTNATGCAAATAATTTCTATTCACGCAATAAAACCGTCATTTTTATATTTATTTTTTATTTTTATTTTTTTATTATTATAATTTCTTTTGTTTTTAAAATTTACAATTTAAATTCGAAATCGATTATGGGCCCCGTGTACCGATCAATCTCAACGACGCCATCCAATTTCCCGAAAGAAACGGAATAANCGACGCCATCCAATTTCCCGAAAGAAACGGAATAAGTCAAACGACTCTATCTAAATTCCCGAAGGAAAACGGAATAAGCCAATTTGAGGCCCTATCTCAGGCACCTCTCCACCCCGTCGGGTGTTAACCGGCCATGGTGATCAGCCAAGTAATATCTCCGGTCTAATGATAAATCCGAGAATGATCGATTACACAAATCACGAATTACGAATCACACGGAAAACGACACAACTATAATACCGATACCAACGCATGCAACATACAATATTTACGACCTCAAGTACCATATTACACCCTACGTCTTTTCCGTTTTTTTTAATCCGGTTACATGCACGTCTAATGATTTCAATTTTTCACACAACACAATCCTACGATACTAATGCGACAAATAAACACACAATTGCTAATCCCCACCTTTAATCCCACTACGAGATTGAACCGGTCGTGACGGTTTTTCCCGCAACCACCAATGATGCGTTTAACCCGAAA
>OVBE01012412.1:0-13425 GCA_900406425.1 Iberis pinnata
AAAAAAGAAACATGAATTCGGATAAAAAGAAGCAATCATTACATCCAATCGACAAAATCAAACCATTGATGGAAATCGCAGTTATACCATGATTACACCGGAGGAGAAACAGGTACTTGAATGGACGATCACGAGCCTCAAATTGCTTTCACCCTCTCTTTTTTTCTTCTTCAAAACTTAGTGTTTGCTTCACCACCTAAAAAGGGATCAGTCTTGCTATTCTCACGACGTGCATCGTCACAGCCTGTCTTTGATTGGCTACAAAGACGTGTGATGTTTACGTGGCTGTTAATAATTGGAGAGTTATTAGAGTTAAGACTCATAAGACAAATATCAGACGTGTCATGTGAAATACTGAAAATCTCGGGGACGTGTTTTAAAGTCAAAGCACCAACTTGTACGTGTCTCATTATTTTCCCAACAAACCATTTTCTTACGTAAAAAATTTGACTACAACCCGTGACCACTAGAGAAACCATATACACCAAAGCTCTCGATTTTTCTTTGATATGTGTCACCTTAACTCTTAAAATATGGCACATAACAACTTTCTTCATATCTTGTGATCTTAGCTCCAAACCTCAAACGAAATTTACCCAAAGAAGTTTCAATAGATGAAAAGCAATGTATATACATAATATCATTTGCTCTAATAGGTTAACTTAAATTCTTTCGAGTATTGAAGCAAAATTTTTTATACAATATAGAACAAACTAAATCTAGTTCATTAAGAAGACACACATGCCCAAAACGAAGATGAGATACTGATCATCTTTATCTAGAGTTATTTGTTTATTCGTCTAACATATAGTTTAAGCGGTGTAAACCCAAACGAATGTCATGATAATAGGCTCGAGATTTAATTCATAAAAATACACTGCAAAAAATAGATCAAAATAGTATAGTATAGGGTTAATTTCAACATAGACTAGATAAGCACACTTTTAGGTCAATTTCGAATTAAGCTAAGACGGAATAAAGTTGTGGTTGTTGTAACTGAGTTTAAGCAACAAAGGTAAATAAACAAAAGTAAATCAATAAACTAAAAAGTCAGTCAAATAGGTCATTCTACATGTAGTCAGGTTTAAAGGCTCATGTTAACATGCATGATTTTACTTTGGAAATAATTCTCAACAGAAAAGAAAACATTAGATTAATCTTCTCTCAAAGTATTGAACCCTATGTTTGAATTACTAAAGACAAACTCTCGCCATATTTAGATAATTCAATCAAGCATTAAGTTCAGATTCAGTAGGATCATAAGCATTCAGGACAATACTCTCGCAAGAAATAACACTTATTCATCTAGACTATATCAGACCTCTAAATCAAATCTCTTTGCGTTTATCAACCTAATATCAATGAACTAGATGACCAATCTAATTAAAGCAATAAGAACAAGTATAAATTAAGAATCTAACAGATTCAATACTTTATGTTAAACTCTAACAATCAAACTTTGTTTCCCTAGGAAACCCTAAAACCTAACTAAGGAACTACTCAGACATAAAAAGCAAACACAAAGCAATATCAAAGAAAATAAAACTAAGCCAAAGGATTTTATAGTGTAAAGGAAAAATAATTGAAAATAGAAAAACATGATAGGCTTGAGGACAATCTCGTAATTTTGGATATCTTCTTTTTTTCTCGCAGGTATGTGGACTGGTCGGTCTATTTGTACCGGATGATCTGGGCTGCTTACGGACCCGTGTGGACTGTCCGGTCTAAAGGTGATCCAGCCGGTCCATATCTTCTTTTCTCTCTATTGGACTAGACCGGTCGATCTAGCCTGGACCGGTCAATCTTGTTTCTCTGTGCATTCTGGATATTTGGACCAGCTGGTCCAAAGCTGGACCGACCGGTCTGAGCTGTCTGTGGTTGAAACTCTTCTGGATCGACCAATCCACGTCTGGACCGACCTCTTCATCTTCACTTAGCCATTTGCATCCTTTTATGCAGAAAAGCGTCCATTTGCATCCAAATTGACCCGAACACCTAAGAACCTGAAAATATATTAAAATTATAAGGAAAACATTTGGATAATGCATAATAGCAAACATAAATGTCTATTATTATGCATTAAAACCGACTAATATCACCTGCAAACAAAAACACAACGAAAAAATAAGATCTAAAAAAATTGTTCATTATAGGACAAAGACTAACATGAAACCATATATAGAGTAAAAGACCTCTTTATGGTTGCTTTTTAGCATCTTGGAGTAAATGTCAAGAAGTCTAGATATAAAATGTCAACTTTTTTTGTTCTACAACAAAAAGAGAAAAATCAAAAGGCAAGTATTGTTATTAAATGAAAGGTGTGAAGAAACAAGTCAATGCAAAGCCGACAGAGATTTGAAAAATATCAAACCTAGAGGGACTATCATGTATAAATTTCCCATCTAAGCTCACCTGATCGACTAGACGAAAGCGTACCGTAGACCAAATTTTGAACAAACTCATCATCAAATTTTCCAACATAGAATATGGGTTTTTGTGATTTCATCCCCACATATTTCACACACCTCAAAAGTGCATAATTTCTCAGTTGGGTAAATAGATATGTAGGGTTAAGCTTAAGCGAAGAAGGAGAAGATATTGATGAAAATTTTAGGAGGTGAAAACTTGTGAAGTAATTAAGTCAGTTAAAACTTGAAAAAAATGTGGAAAGTTGGAAGAATTTAGATTAACTCATATGTCTGCCACTTGGCAGTAACTTCGTGGAAATTTTAGTGAAGAAAATGGTCGAGGTGGAAGAAACGTAGAAATAGAACATCTGTTTTTTTTTCTACTGCTAGATAGATTTTAAATATTAATAATTCATATAATAATAACATATTTGGTTTGGCTTTATGTTATTGATTTAGTGGTTTATGATTTATTTGGTTTAGTCTTATATTATTGGTTAAGCGTTGAGAGGGTGGACACGTGGCAACTTCTTAGTGAGTGTTAAAAAAACCCTTAAACTATTAGTATATATATTAGGGAAAATCACACACGTTGCGTGGAAAAATATTTGTTCGATAACTTTTTCAAAGTGATGTGCGCGATATCTAGTTAGAGAAAAATCAAAGATGGCATTGTCACCTTTCAACATCTTCTGCATTGCTTATCTTGAACATCACAAATTAAATAATAATTAAGGTACTCGTAATCAGACTACATAAGTGAGGTAGAAATATGAACTTTTTTCAAATTGGGCATGATGTTCATAGTGAACTGAAGCTATCGAGACTTAAATTTTATCATCACAAGTCATGTTTTGGTTTATTGAATGTTATATTTCCTACTGTTTCTTATACTCATTTTTTCTTCTAATTTTTTCTTATAATATATTTTTACACTAGTTTCTTTAAAATATAGTTAGCAATTAACACTACAACAATAACAAAATATTGCATCTTATAATAATATTATTATAATTTTTGTTTTTAATTTAAAATGATTTATCTTAGATAATTTTTGTATGATAAAATCTGAACAAGTGATAGGAGTTTTATAAGTGAGAGTATATATACAAGTTTGAAGGGATTAACTACGTTTATTCACGTTTCTTGTGATAGGAGAAACTTTCCTTCATTAGACAAGATATATTGTTTAAGTTATCATGCAATTAACATAACGAAAAAAAACTTTTTTAATCTTATTACAATAAAAGAAAAGAAAAAATTGCAGAAAATATATACCACTCACATTATTTTAGTATGATATAATAAAAAATAATTGATAGTGGTTTGGTTATGAAAGTAAATATGAAAATTGGAAGGGGCTCATCACATGTCATACTATCAATGATTGAATTTTATATTTTATTAGATAAGTTATGTGTTGCTTGTATTATTGAGAAATTAACATTGCAAAAAAAAAATTCACAATATTATAATTTAATTTAATTTTAAATTTAAATGTGTAGAAGAGGAAAAAGGTAGGGAAACATATCTTGCTTAATTTTAGTATGATGTAATAAAATATTATGATAGAGGTTTATGGATATGAAAATAAATATATAAGTTTAAAGAGATTTTCCACGTGTGAACTTCTCAAAGCTTTGAGTATGAGAAAACCTTATTTTATTAGATAAAAGATAAGATTGTTAGATTGAAAAACCTTACATTAGTAAAAGTAAATATAAAAATTTGAAGGAACTCGTAACCTATTATATTATCAATGATTGCATTTGAAAAATTTATATTTTATTAGATAAGTTTTATGTTGTTTGTATTATTAAGAAATTAACATTACAACAAAAAAAACATTTCACTAAATATAATTTAATCCGATTTTAATTATAAATTATATATATAATCCGATTTTAATTATAAATTATATATATATATATATATGTAGAGGATAAAAATGCAGGAAAATATATCTTAGTTAATTTTAGTATGATATAAGACAACTATTATGATAATGGTTTTTAACATTTTAAAAAGTTTAAAAAGTTTGCCACGTGTCAGCTTCTCAATGTTTTGAGTTTTAGAAAACTTTACTTTATTAGATAAAAAATATATAGATATTATATTTAACAGTTATAGTATATAATAGGCAAAAAAAAAAAAAAAACTTGTAACAATCTGTTTGGTAACATGTGATCGAGAGTAACGACAAGAAATATATATGAGATACTGCCTACTAATAGAGTATATAATTAACAAATTATTACGTTGAGTTATTGTGTTGATAATGTGTTATATTATATTAGAGATAACTGTTAGAATTATCATAAAATTAAATATAAAAAACTAAGAAAATATTATACCTGCTAAATTCGGATCTGATACAAAAACTAAGAAGTAGAGAAACTTTTTATGAGATTAGTTTGTTGACTTAATGTAATATAATTCAGTTATGTCAAGAGGCATCATGATGGAAAAAAAATAGTTATATTAAATTTAAGGTAAATTTCAAAATAATATATTAAGGAACAAATAGTTATACTAAGTTTATGAAAAATATTTAGTTATGTTAATTCTAGACTTTTTAGAAGCAACTAAGGACTTTTTAGTTATATTTAGTTATGGATCGTTTATCGTATATTATTGATTATTCCAGTTTCAGTAGCAAACGCATAAAGAAGTTTTTCAAAGCTAAAGATGATAAAGTTGTATCTTCGTTCGACTGTGTCACATGTGAGATATAATGAGTGACTTGGTTATCTTATCCATTAAAAGAAATTGCTGAGAAATGTTGATTTTGAAAGTTTGGTGAACGATTTCATAGAAACAAAAGGAGAAGAATTATGTTTTAGAACTATAATTCGGTTTGCGTTTTTTCTTCTATATGACAACTTTTATTATTGTAGACTTTTTTTTAACACGAAAATTTTATTATTGTAGACATTTTATGAATTGAGACATTTTTTTTTTTAATTGCATATGGAGTGTTTTTTATCTTGTCACAATTCTGTTGACGGTGAATAATTTTGATCATTAATATAGAAGGAATCATAAAAGTGGTTATAAACTTTGGAAGTTCCAGACCTTTGGCCCATAATTTCTTCAGGTGTCTGGAGTCAGCCCTTGTGTAAAACGTAAATCACTCATTCGAAAAGATTAGAACTAATGACCTTAAACATTATTTAGGATGAAAATGGTTGTAGTATTAGAGGGAAAAAAATTGGTGAATCATTGATTATGTTGGATTCCTCTAGAATGTTACCATTTGTTATTTTTGGATTTCTATTCAAAAATAAGTGGGATCCGCTCTTTTTTGTTTTTTTATAAAAGTTTTTTTTGTTTTTCTCTATTTTTTTTCCTCTCTATAAGAGTAAAGAAAAATTTGGACGATGAAAAATATTAACTGCCATTTTTCTACTAATTATTATTCCACTTTATTTTATTCTTCTCATTTTACTCATTTTTTTATTGCCTACCATTTGCATTCTTAGAATGTCTTAATCACTAGACCAAAATCCTTAGAGTGTCTGTCTCTTGTTTTTACTTTCAGAAAATTATTCATTGTTACCGTTAGTTAGGAAGGTGATATGTTTAGCCTGTCGGTGTATTATAGATTTGATAAATAGAAAATCAAATGGCTCAAATCATTTAATACAAATCAAAAGAAGCCTGAAGGTAGCTGCAAGTGCAGAACAGTGGATATCTGTTTACGAAACAGCAAACATGTCTGAAAGAGTACAACAGGATGGTTAGGAGAAGTGTCTTCAAACCAAGGTTAACCAAGTAAACCGGTACACTTTTGAATTACAATGGAGTGACTTCACATTACTTTATTCATATGAAATGAAATGAGTAGGGAAAGTGTCAAACATTGGTTGTTGTTGTTTGTGTTTGGTCCCACGTGAATCGGAAGAAGTTGACAGAAGAGAGAGAGCACTGTAGAAATCTTGAGATTCATGGAGGCCTCCTGAGCATTCTCCCACACCTGCTAATACATTTCATGTTTCAACACTCCAGATTTATACATATCAATGACCATTATATATATCTGACCTTTGCCATGAAGTTGAAAGTTAGACTTCCCTGCTGAAAACCCTCCCGAGCGGCCCCTACTAGAAAGCAACTGCTCCTCAGAGCCATGGCCTCTCTGGAAGCTTAACGTAAAGCCGCTTTCAATCTGTGTAGGCTTTGTATCATAAGCGTTACCCCATGCATACTTTTCTTCAGATCTCGTGTTAAGGGACAACCCATTCCACAACATATTTGTATGTTGTCTTCGATCTGCATCAGTTCAGACACTTCACATTATATTTCTCTCTATTGAACCTGTGTGTGCTTGTGATAGAAAGAGATAGAATAGACAGATCGAATGAAGGTACTTACCATAACCCCTCTCTGGATTCAGTGGAAATACTCCTTGTGGCTTGCGACGCCTCGCGTTATGATGAGATAGACGTTTTCGACAGCTTCGTTTCTTCTCATCAAATTCAGAGACAGCGTGTAACCTGAATAGTAGAAATGAAATAAGTTCTCTACCGTTTAACAAACAGGGCATGTAAAAGTTATCTTTGGATGACTAAACTGAATTATCATTTTACAGTACAAATAAAATGAGGCCAGAATCGTAACCACCAGTCACAACCATAATCATGTTTTACCTGCTACACTGCTGGCAGAATCGACGTTCTAGGCCACCCACAATCACTTTTGGGCACTTTGAATGGTTTTCGCAGACTCTATGCTTACGATGATAATCCTTAGCAGATGAGAGATCAAGCTCACAGCCATCAATCTGGCAACGCACTACTTGCATGCTCTGACCACACAATTTGGATTTCTTCCGAGCAACAACAGATGGGGTTGACAACTTCATAGAACCAGCTGAAATGTCATTATTGTTCCCATCCCAAAATTCTTCAGAGTATGTCGGCTTTCCTAGTTTCAGACAAAGATCTGATTCAGCTGATACCTCGAGAGTTGTGGATGCTTTCACTTGGACAAAATCTATGTTGCTGCAAGAATCTCTAGGGGAACTTTCTGATATAAGTTTGCATTGTTTGACTGTGGGAGATGATGAGTTGATAGAGGTCGACTGTGAGCTTTTTGATACAGCAGTGTGCCAGAAACTGGTAGCAGAGCTACTACTGATTCTCTCAAAGCCTGAGAAATATGGAACTATAGATTCAATCCCTTCACCTTTCTCCATCTCCCACTCGGTACGTTGCTGCTTCTTGTCATCTTCAGTCTTTGATGGATTAGAAATGATCAAATTCTCCCAGTCCCATTGCATTGGAGATACCATGTTGCAGTCCATGTTGATTTCATAGACTTACTACCACCAAAAAGGCAGAGCAAAAAATCCTGCAAGAAACCGCAAGTTTGTAGAAACTAAGGATACAAAATGGAAGCAAAACTCAAATAACAGAAGACTAGCCCAACAGCTACCTTAAAGACGAGGAAGTTTCAATAATGAATACCCCAAAGAAAGAAGAAAAGCCTAGTGAATTTTCAAGCACCACACACTGGTGATGAGCCCTTTAAATCATTCATTAAAACTGAGTAAGAGAAACCTTTCTATGTTTCACCCAGACCAGCAAAAAGGGCAACAGAGAGGAAACACCTTTTCTCAGCTCTCTCTTCTGCTCTCCATCACACAAAAACAAAGTGGCATTTATTCAATTGGTCCCACACACACACTCCCTCATTGGCCAATATCTCAGCAACTTGTCAAGAAACACGATTTAAATGAGATCCTTATTCACATCAGAATATTCATACCAACTCAATTCATCAAAATCCAATACTAAAACGCTTTCAAATAAAACGGAGACAAGAAAGGATCTATCAATCTCTCTGTAGCAATAAAGATTGAACTATAAAAATGTGACAGTAAGTTAGGTTGCGATCCCAATTAAGGTCCCCTCAACGAAAACAAATGGTCCCCAAACCAATTAATTCATCCAACGAACTAAACAATTAACACTTATCGATTCTACAATCAAATTCGCCTCCTGAAACCCACATACGTCTTGCCTTCTATGGGTAAACATAAACCTCGGAATAAGAACACACACCGAAAAAACTGATACGACGATTCGTAAATTCAAACTAATTTATATACCTAGACTATTCACTATGATTCATCTAACGAACTAAACAATTAACACTATGATTCATCGATTCTATTTCGGTCCAGAAGCATAAAGCTAATTTTCTATTTAAAACAACGAGAAAAACCCCAAATCTCATAGAGTAAGAGAAGAAACCTTATAGTAGAAAGCAAAGAAGAGGCCGTCGCAGGAACCAACGGTGGTCAGTGATCGGCAACTAAGAGAGACAGTGAGGAGGAGGAGGAAAGAGCGAATGAGCTGGTCACGAGTCTACATAAATTCTCTTCTTCTTCCTTATTCTTGCATATAATTTTTTTTCTTATTCTCATTCTTACTTTTTCTTTCTTTTTACTGTTTGGTCTTCTTTGCCTTTCTTTTTCATTTTCTTCCTTTGTGTTTTCTTAATAGGAATACTGGAATAGAATCTGGATATTATTTTTTTTGTACTAAATTATATTTGTAACAAGTTATTGCTACAACAATTTTTGTTTTCACTTTAGTAAATTATTATAAGTACCATAATTGTGATACAAGATTATATTTATTATGTTTATATTTGACCAAAAACATTTTACTAATAGAGAAAGTTACCTCTCACAAATAAACTTTGAAAAAATAAGCTAGAAATGAAGTGAAATTATAAGTTAGCACTTGCAAAGTTTGCTAAAAAAAGTAGTCTACACTCTACAACGCAAGAAAATCTTGCAGAGTAGTCGGCATCAGACCAATCATACTTACAAGCAGTTTGCAATAAATTGTCTTAAGTTTGTTGTAATTTATAATAGATTGGCAGATTTTAGATAGACATGCAACAATCTATAACATACTTACAACATTTTATGGTAGATTTGTCAAACTTTCTAGTATATTGACAAAATTTTCAGACAAAAGTAGCAGTCTACGACATATTCGTAGATTTTTCTATAAACTTGTAAATTTTTAGACAGACTTACAACAATTTGCGGTAGACTGGCAAATGTTTAGGTTTATTAGCAGACTTTCAAGCATATATACAACAATCAACAATTTGCGGTAGTCAGTGCCAAATTTACATATGTCTATGACAGGCTGGTAGACTTTTAGATAGTCTACGATCTCACGAGTTACATTATACTTACGTATTGCGCTTACGTGAAAAACATTCTAGTTTATATATAAATTATGGCTCTGAATGGTAACAACAAACTAAGCGGTGCAAGAGAGAAAAAAGGCAGGACTGTACGGTTAGGTGCAATGCAGGATAAATGTGGTTATAATAAAATTAGCGGTGCGAGATAATGTTTGGATGGTAAAGATTAGCGGTACGGGATAATGATTATGTATTAAAATACCACACACTCTCAGTTATTCCATCATTAAAATGTTTTACTTTCAAAAATACTACAAGGATAAAATTTTAGAATTTAAATTATTAGGTTTGAGTTCACTAAATAGAATTTAAGGTCTAGATTTAAAGGATTATGATTTAATTTTTGTATTTTAATTTGAAAATTTAAAGCTATTTTAATTTTGTGGTATTTTTGAAACAAAAAAACATTTGCGATGAATGTGTTGTAATTTTGTGTATTGCATATGTTTAAGCGGTCGAGTATTCGGTTTGGTTCGATATGATTTATTTGAATTTTGAGTAATTTGAAAATAAAAATAAAAATGATTTTTACTTATATTGTGTAATTTAAATAAGCGTACTTGTATATTTATATATTTAATAAAAATTTGGTAAAATCTTGCTAGTTTGGGTATTTCGGTTCAACATCTAAAAGTTTGGTTTGATTCGATTGCGATAGCAGTTGTTTGGATAATATATTTTGATATTTATTTGAATAATTTTTTGTAATTCGGTTTAAGTTTGGAACCAAATATTTTGTTTTGTTTTGATTCAATTTTCTTATATCGGTTATTCAGCCACAACTACAGATCATGCTGGAAATAAGTGGGTTATTATCTCTCCATAAAATAAATTGGGAATATCAAAACCGAATGTAGAGACATAGGTTACCTTGCCTATTAATGCGTCGTGATTTTCATTATTACAAGAAGAAGAGATTTTAGATGGGTCTGATTTGGCACCAACTAAATCGTCATACCTTAAAGATAACTTGGAGAAACCCAAGGAGGGTGAAATCACATATCATCATCCCCCTTAACTACGTTAACTTCTGCATCATATTCAACAGCAGATGTACACCTGCGACAATCGCTGCCTCACACACTAAAGGGAATCAATCGGAATGTTGAGAAAACTTTCACTTTAACTGGTAAAGACTTCGTCTCTACACAAAAATTTCGGAAGCACTCTCAACGTAAAACTAATGTCGGTCTTCTCCTAGAACATACATGGTCTAAACAAGCCTCAAAAACATGCAAATATAAGAAATGAGATCAATATTTCATCAATATCTTTTGGTTATTTCCTAGAGACTCGTGTCCATGAGTCAAAAGCAACCCATATTTGCTCCTCTATGCTTCCGGGTTGGTCTCTGCTTACAAATGATGAACATCATCGATTGGGGGGCATATGGTTCGTTTGGAATGACTCAGTGAATCTCACTCCAGTTTATAAAACCTCTCAGCTCATCACTTGCTTGATTACTGACATCAATCAACAAGAAAGTTTCTTCTGCACTTTTGTATACACATCGAATTTTGCAACCAACCGTATTACACTTTGGGATGATTTACGCATTATCACTTTCTCCTCTTCAATGACAATCCTTGGCCCATACTAGATGATTTCAATGATGGGAATGCATGTATTTCAATCATTGACATCGAAATGCTCACTCTCTGACCTTCCTTACTATGGATCCAAATTCACATGGACCAACAGGCAAACGGGAGATCTAAAAAGCAAAAAATTTGATTGCGCACTCATTGGTGATAATTGGTTAACATGCTTCCCTAACTCCTTTGCTCAATTTGAAGTTGGCGGTATATCAAACCACTTTCGTTGTATCGTGCACTTGCGTTTAGTTAAGGTTAAGTGTCTGAAGCCGTTTAAATTTAATAATTTATTAACCTCACCTGACTAGTTCCTATCCACGGTGAATGACTACTGGTCCCGAACTGATCCTATGTTCATCAAGAACTTCCATCTATCGACTCACCCGAAAATTAAAAGGGCTCAAATACGCATTGAAACTCCTCAAAGAGCAATTCATGGGAAATCTACCCAAACGTGCTAAGAAATCATGTGATAGACTTAAAGTTGCAAAAGAAACTGCATTACGTGATCTAATACCGAAAATGTACTTGCTGAAATAATTGTGCATACTCACTAGTCTAAAGATGATGGATTGGAGGAATCATATCACAAACAAAAGTCAAAAATACACTGGCTCCATTTGAGTGACCAGAATAATAAACTCTTTCATCGAACAGCCTAAGCCAAGACTGCATGAAATGTTATACGCCTAGTTCGTACTGTTGTAGGAACAATTACGATAGACTAGTTTGCAATTCGACTAGAAGCAGCATCATGGTTCAAAAAAATTTTGCAGCAACAATCACCAAGTTATGAAGGCATGGATGTCAGCTTTGTACTATCGGTTATCAAGTACAAATGTCCAAATGAACTTGGGCAGGAGCTCACACGGCCAATACTTTCAGAAGAAATTAGATCCACTTTATTTGCTATGCCCAAGAACAAAGCTCCAAGACCGGATAGCTCTACAATGAAATTCTTTCAAGTTGATTGGCCTATCATAGGCAGGGATATAATTACTGTTGTTCAAAATGGTTTTTTACCGAGAAGTGTTAACTCAATGATACTCTCTCTAATTAAAAAAAGACATATGCCATGGATATGCGAGATTACAGACCCATATCGTGTTGCAACTTACTCTATAGAGTAATCACCAAGATCATAGCTAATCGTTTCAAGCATATTCTACCATATTGTATCAGCTCCAATCAGTCAGCTTTTGTACATCACCAACTCATGCTAGAAAATCTATTACTTGCAACAGAAATTGTAAATGACTATCACAAGGCAAACATCTCACCGCGTGCAACCCTCAAGATCGATCTTGCTAAAGCATTTAACAGTGTGCAATGGTCCTTTCTCGTCAATGTTTTACATGATATTAATCTACCAAAATTTATTCATCAAATGGATCACCACTTGCATAACTACAACAACGTTTTCGGTACAGGTCAATGGAGATATAGTAGATTATTTTCCAAGCATGAAA
The DNA here is from genome assembly GCA_900406425.1 of Iberis pinnata. NCBI lineage: Eukaryota > Viridiplantae > Streptophyta > Magnoliopsida > Brassicales > Brassicaceae > Iberis > Iberis pinnata. The sequence goes on from OVBE01012412.1 coordinate 12,703, forward strand.
GGCCTTCGGCAAGGATCTCCATTATCTCCGTATCTTTTTGTGTTGACTATGAATGTCTTCTCTTCTCTTCTCTTCTTGATAAAGTTGTTGTTGAGAAAATCTTGGGCTATCACCCACAATGCAAAGCTTTAGAAATTACACATTTACTCTTTGCGGATGATACTTTAATCTTCACAAACGGTACAATGCCCTCTATTGATAAGATAATTGACATTTTTAATCACTTCACTGTGATCTCGGGTTTGCAAATCAATTTAGAGAAGTCGACATTATACTTAGTTGTATTAAGTTCACAAACGATCTCAGCCATGGTTGAAAATGTTCATTTTCAGCATGGACCTCTCCTCACTAAGTGTATGTCAACATCCGATTAGTCTCCTTTACTTGAACGTATAAGAAGCCAAATGCAATCTTGGTCTATACGCTTTCTCTCCATGGTTGATCGGTTGCAGTTGCTAAAGTCGATCATCACCATCATCACACATTTTTGGATGGCTCCTTTCAAATTACCAAAAAGTTGCTTGCGTGAGATAAATAAGTTATGTGCAGCATTCCTATGGTTTGGCCCGGAACTGAATGCTCACAAAACGAAGGTGTCCTGGCATGATATATCACTACAAGAAAACATGAGATTTCCCACTACATCAATAATGACAAATCAGTCGTAAAACGTGCTTTTGCCACTATTTTGTGACTAAGTAAAATAGTCGCAAATCTTTAGTC
>OVBE01012413.1:0-13424 GCA_900406425.1 Iberis pinnata
GACGGAGCACTAATATCGATTAATTATTAGGACCGAGCAAATTGAGCTTATTATGCAGTATGAGGCTATGATGTGAATTAATCATAACTCAGTTGTCAAGTAAAGAACATAACTCAGAAATACATAAAGTTAAACAAGGCCTTCAGTAGGATAACTCTGCCGTAACGTTCGTTTACTACTGTTTCCTCTTTTAATTTGTTCACATATTCTCATGCGTGCCAAAAATTATCTGACTTTGACGTGACATGATTCTCATGCGTGCCAAAAATTATCGATATTTCTCACAAACAATATGCATTCAATCCAACTTCGATACTACTCACCCGTAGTAAAAACATTATATAAACTAATATCGATATTATCCGTGTAAATAATAACTTAGGCGTATAATATCAAGAAATTGTTATAATCGAGGCAAATTATTTCTTACTAGTACTATACAGCTATGATGGGATAATACGTTTCCGAGGTTAAACCTTATGCTTATTATGTCCCAGCTATGACAGGACGGTAAAGTCAGTCTCTCTCTCTCTCTTTCTCTGTCGCGGCCAAAGATGTTATAATACGCATATATAATGTGATTTACGAGGCGTGTAATAAGAGATCTTTACACTCCTCATTAGTTTCTTTTAATTATTGCTTTTCTCTATCTAAAAATACGCAATCACACATTTTTCCCAGAAACACAGTTTTCTATAATTAATTAATGGAGTAGTACCCCCTCTTGATTTTATGGCTGAGTTCTTGTGCAATTATGGATAAGTTCTGGTTTCACTTTATTGATATAATTATGACGGATTTCTGTTCGAATAAGACTGATTTGAATGAGTATAAAACTTTTTAGCTGCAGAGGTAAATAACTAAAATACATCCAATACTAATATTAGCAGTAGGATAATGAGATTGAGTATGAAGATTACTTAGATAGTTCTTTATTTAATAAGAACACGATTGTGACATTAGGCTATAAACCTTACATGCTCACTTCATGTCAACTTGTAAGTGTTCTAAACAAAAAAGTTGTTCAAATTGCCTAAATGAAGAATCTGGTTGCACCATGAAAATCTTCTATAACGAAAGATAAACACATTTTAAGCAAGACTCTTTCACCAAGCTACCTTGTTCTTTTAGCAGTTGCGTCTCCTTGCCAGATATTCAAGGAATCACATCTTTCTATAATTATTGCTTTTCTCTATCTAAAAAAACGCAATCACACCTTTTGCATAGAAACACATCTTTCTATAATTAATTAATTAATGGAGTAGTATAATAAATTGAAAAGTTAAGTTTTTAATATTGAAATTTGGAAAATACAGATAAAATGGGTTAAAGAGAGAGAAATTAATAACACAATCATTACTTTTTGTTAATACAAATGATATCTAAAACATAACACAAACATAAACATAAAACCCTAGTTGTTTATTTAGATAACTCAAATATCAAGAAAACACATTAACTATTTGTCTTTAAAACACATTAACTCAGATATTAGTCCTGTGTAATACGGATAAGTATTACCGCTTTTAATATCGAGAAATTTTCATAACCAAGGTCAAACTGATAGGATTTGCATGTAAAAGTCACTAAACTGTACACAAATAAAGGTCTGATTGATGTTTTTCCAGCCATAAGTTTTTAAGTTTATTAAATAATAAAGGGTTTTAAGAAATTTAATTACGATTTTAGTTACCGAGGTAGGAATAACTCAGCCCTTATCAAGTTACCGACTTAAGGATAACTCAGCCCTTATAGTGTATTAAGAGAATTCATGGATATTTCTTTTTGTTAAATATTTTATTTATGTGTTTTTCATAAAGAATATGTTAATATTTACACATAAATTATAAAAGTATATGATAGATAATGTAAATAATGGATGGTGTCAAAATTTAGATGTTTTAGTTTTGAGTTATTTAAAATAAGTAATTTATATCTATTGTTATTAAGAAATAGACTTGTATCAAGGTCTAGCCGCCTCTCACAAAAGCTCCCACACACGTTTATCTAGGTAGCTCCAGAGATGACGTTTCTCGATGCTAGCGGCGGCGTTTCCCACCGGCGTCGCCTTCTTTACCTAGTCTCACGCCTCTTCCTCTGTTTAGGCTCGTTTCAAGGTTCTATATCGTCTCTGTTTCGTCTGAGATTAATGAACTTCACTAGTGTGCCGTGAGAGTCTGTCGCCTCCGCCATGCAATGAGTTTTGTCAAGATGCTTCTCTATGTCATTGGCTCCCCTCCTCCTCTACAAGCTCCATCTCCGCTCCCTTTCTCAGCCGAACCCCTGCCTCTTCTTCATTTCCCATCTCACCTCCTGGACGATACTATTCTCTATGCTCGTGGTGGTTTTGGCTGTCAAGGATTGTCTCATATCCGACCTGAGATGAGGTACAAGGTTTCTTCATCTGCCATGTTTACCGTTGACATTACATCATAGCAGCAATGATCTTGGAGCTAAAGTCTTTAAAGCGACTTGTCTTCTCCAAATCTCTCAACGATTTAATCAATTTTTTTTCATTTTATTTTCGTTGTTATGCAACAGATTAAAATCTGTTTTATCTTTGTTTTTTGTATATGCCTGTTTTTCAGACATTTATGTTAAGTTGTTCTTTTTTTTTGTCGAAATGTTAAGTTGTTCTTATGTAAGGTTTCTCATTACATTTAATTTAATGAGAAATGTGGTTTGAAAAAAAGACTTGTATAAATTACTTGTATTAATTTATTATTTTAAATTGAAATTATTTGGTTCAAGTTCTATATAGTTAGTACTCAAATTAGTCGGAAATGAACTTTAAAAATTTATTTCTCAAATTTCAAACTTAAATTGATTGAGATTTAACGCAAATCTTGCTAAATCAAGACCATAATTGAATCCAAGAGAACAATATCAACCAATCTGAATAGCTTTTATTTGATTTGGCTTAATAATTATCGGATATTAAATTTTAAAGAGACTTTACGAACATATACATTAGTGTTTTTAAATAGGAGATTCTCAAAAATACCACAAAAAACTAAATGTATTCCAAAAATACTACACACTCTCAAAAGTTCCAAATATAGCACACTTTTTTCCAATAATACCATAAAAATATTTGTGTTCCAAAAATACCACAAAACTTGAAATAGCTTTAAAACTTCAAATTTAAATCTAAAAACCCCAAAACCAAAACCAAACCCTACCCCCTCCTTCTAAACTAAACCTTAAACTCTATTTAGTGAACCCTAACTCAAAATTTTATATTCTAAACTTTTAAAATTGACTTTTTATATTTGTGGTATTTTTGGAAGATTTGGGAGTTTGTGGTATTTATGGAAGTTTTAGTAGTGTGTGGTATTCGATTTGATAGGAATTCCTCTTTTTAAATTTACTTTTGATTTGGGATCTTCGTTTTAAGAGCTTCGATTTGATATATAATTTTTTATAATTTATGAGTAAACTATGATAAATGAAAATGATATAGTTATACCTAACTATACATGTTGTACCAGATGCTATAGTTATATCCATTTTACTGAAAATTAAATTTGTCACAATTTGACTTTGAAATTGTAGCTCTCGAATCTAAAAATTTAATTAACGGAGTTATAGACTTAATTTTGAAAAACTGATACTATATTTGAACTCAGGAGACCAAAATTAACAAAGCCCAATGGTTTTTATTCGAGTTTGGATAGTTCATTTTTGGAGCTGAAGTTTAAAAGAGACTTAACGGATACATAAATTAGTGTTTTGAAATTTCGGTTGTATATTTGGAATCACCGTTGCGAGGGCTTCGATTTGATATATAATTTTTCATAGATTATAAAAAAATATTATTTGGTAAACAAAAAACTTCAAAGCTTAATAGAAGATGATGGAAGAAGACGATGGTGGAAGGATAACAAAAGCAATTTATTTTTATTTTTAAAAAATATTTATTAATTATAATGAAAGGATAAAACAGGAAGTGCACAATTTCATTAAAAGAAAAAAGGCAAGTTGATTAAAAAGGGACAAGGTTGAATTTTTTTCCTCATTAAGGATAATTGAGAATTTGACCCTATGTTTGATTATTCGGTTGTTATCTTCATATTTTACTCTGGTTTTTTTTTATCATTTTCTGTTTGTGTTTTAATTTCGTACTGGCTATTTTAGAATTCATAGTTCCAGTATTTTATGCAAACTCTTAAAGTACTAATCAGAACTCAAATGCTTTGTTGAAGTAGAACAACAGATGTAGACATAATACTATAAACATAACTCAGTCGTAATTGAAACTGAAGGCAGCCATAACTTTTAACTCAGTCGTAATTGAAACTGAAACTAAAGGCAGCCATAACGACAATTGGAGTGCTCGAAACCTCGACTAATTTCATATTGTTTTCCGCTGAAAATTGTCGAGATTTCGAGCATTCTAATTGGCGTCCCTCTATGCAGTAGTCTTAAAACTATACGAACGAAATTTCTCTCAAAGTACATAACTTAGAAATACACAAAGATAAACAAGGCCTTTAGTAGGATAACTTAGTCATAACGTTCGTTTACTACTGCTTCCTCTTTTAATTTGTTTACAAATTCAAAAACTCTCTTTTTTGATTTTTCTCAGGATAAAGGACGCATGAAATCTTTTTCGGAGAAAATTTTGATAACCCAACCGAATGATAAATAATAACTCAACCGTTAACATAAATAGTTTGGCGTGTTACGTTTTATTGTAATTTAAAGTAGTCTCTCTCTCTTTCTCTCTATATATATATATATATTTATTTCTCTGTTTCTCTATTTAGTTGCAAACAACTTCTCAATCTCTCGCTTAATCTATCTCCGGTTTTCCTCTCTTCTCTTCCCCTTTCTCTCATCTTAATCTAACACTTTCGATATTCCTCATAAATAGCACGCATGCAATCTTATCTTTTACGATTTCGATTTTGCTCACAAATAGTACGCATGCAATCTGCTTCCCTCCTGCTTATCCTATGCAACCACTAAAGATGCAGCAAACCTTCAAATGTTTTTTTGTAACATTGGCTGCTTATATTTTGGTATACTGTCCGCAATTTTCTCTCTTGGATTTTGCTTTTTATACCCCACTATTTTTCTATTTCCTTTGAGATTACTTATGAAATATCCATTGGTAGTTGGCCTTATTTGAGTACACATGAAGGACATCGAAAAGAGGAACTAAGAAGCTCATGAATTGCTGGGGAGAAGGAATACAGTTCTTGTTCATCTATCTTGTTTTTATTTGTTATTCTGTAAATTTAAGTTAGCTTATAAAAGTTCGAAGTTATATTTTCCTAGATGATGTCGACTCAGTCATATCACAAAAACATTCAAATTCATAAATCAGTTTACACACGACAAGTTTAGACATGACGACGATGATGATTTCAGAGAAGACGACGAGTGCTGAGTTACGACTAGGTCAATAGACCGTTATTTTCTTTTTCTTTAAGGGAATAGAGTGTTTAAGAAAGGGGAAATTACTGAAAAAATCCTCAACTGTTCAATCTAGGCCAAAAAAATCCTCAACTTTCAAATAAATCAAATAAATCATATATTTTACAAACAAACAAAAAATAAACTTAAAAATTCTAACTGAAAAAACGTCAATCAGACCTTTATTCGTGTATTGTTTAGTGACTTTTAATATTATTATTTGCATTTCATAAACATATGACTAAATTATGGTTGAGTTCTATTTGAATACGAACCGGAAATTTTTCATAAACTTTTGGTTTGATAATTTATGAAATTTTCTCAATAATATACGTTTGAGTTATGTTAAAAAGCTAATTTAAAGCATCATTATATGCGCCTCATAAAATAACATTATCCGTGGCATAGAGAAAGAAAGACTGATTTAATCGTCGCTTCATAGCTGCCTAATACTATGACATAAAAGCTGACATAATAAGCATTGGGTTTGACCTCGAAAAACGTATTATCCCATCATAGCTGCATAGTACTACTAGTAAGACATCATTTTCCTCGGCTATAACAATTACTCGATTCCAACAATTTTTAGCTCGTAATATGGAAATTAAAAATAAAGCGGCTCATTTATCACTTAGAAATGCATTAGTTGATCATATATGGGAGCACTTTGGAAATAGCTATGATTAATAATTTTATTTTTATTGTATTTTTATAACTGAGGTAAATTATGTCTTACTAGTAGTACTATGCAGCTATGATGGGATAATACGTTTCCGAGGTCAAACCCTATGATTATTACGATGCAACTATTATGTCAGAGTATTTGGCAGTTACGAGGCATGTAATGCTGCTTATTACGTTACCGAGGAGAAAAATTTGAAACTGATTACTTTACTCAGACATATAGAAAAGAAATCCCAGCATTTAGTAATATAACTCAGCCGTAACGATAATTTTAAATTTCATAACTCATACATCCTGTAAAACTAACCCAGAAATACATTAACAATAACACAGCCGTACTAAAATAATTCTGGTCCGTCCGTCAATGGTAAACTGTAACTTAGCCATTTACAAACCATAACTCAGCTATGACGGGACGATAAAGCCAGTCTCTCTCTCTGCCGTGGAAAATGTGATTTTACGAGGCGTGTAATGATGCAGGAATACGAAAAATCATGACTCTTCTATTTATTATATTAAAAATTATGGGAATTTGAAGCGACCATTATCTCTCTATTTATTTTTTTGTTTTTTGATTGATCTACAAACAAATTCTCAATCTCTCTTTATCTATCTCTTGTTTTTCTCTCTTCTCTTCCCCTTTCTCTTTAACGGTTTTGATATTCCTCTCAAATAGTACGCATTAAATCTCTCTCTTTCGATTTCGATAATGCCCACAAACAGTATGCATTCAATTGACTTCCCTTCTGCTTATCCTATTCAACCACCAAAGGGGCACCTAATCTCCAAATGTTTATTTTAATATTGGCTGCTTATCCTATTCAACCTCCAAATGGTAATTTAAGTTGAGAGTAAATTAAAGTGGTAATTTCAGTTCTATGTTCTGTTATATTGGATTAAATTTTTTATAATTTCTTCTCTTCCAATTTTTTTCCAGCAACTTCAGTGGGATAGGGGATGCCTCTCTAATCTTCCTCTTAAGATGCCATGTTGTACACCCCGCATAATGGATATGTGTGTTGCTCCAAATGGTAGCTACCGATTAATGGCCCGTCAAGTGGTTCTCGATCTTGGTTCGAATCCTAATGAAGTCATGCGAATTTTTGTATGAACAATAAAGCAGAAAACATTCATCCATGAAGTGAAGGGATCTGATACAGTTCTTATTAATCTAGCTTGTTTTTATTTGTTATGCTGTAAATTAAAGTTACCTTGTAAGTGTTCTAAAAAACTTTTGTTGTAAACAATGTGATGAGATTGAGTCTGACGATTACACAGATGCTGCGTTGTTAAAGTAGAACAAGAGATTTCGACATAATACTATAATCATAACAGGGTATTTAACATAACTCAGTCGTAATTGAAATTGAAGGCAACCATGAGGCTGATTGGTTGACACACTTTAATGACTGTAACAACTTTTAAAAATTTTAACAATTTATAAAGTATTATTTTCTCCAATCAAGCTTTTGACATTTATATTCTTTTAACAGTTTTTACAGTGACTTTATTTTGTAACTGTTTTTTTTTAGGTTTTTTTAAAAGCCACGATAACATGGCTGTAGGAACAAAAAAATTAGTTTATCAAAATACTTTATTCTTTATTTCTATTTCTACCCTAAAATTCTTTAAACTCATTTTTATGTGAATGTATAATTAAAAATATAGTTATATCAGTTTATTAGTGATAAATTTTTTATTTGTATTTTTTTAAGATCCATTTGATATATATATATATATATTATAAATTATATATTTTAATTAGTTTGATCTTTTATATGTATTACATTAGTTGAGTAATTTTTATAATTAAATTAAAAATGAATGATATATATAAATACAAATAAAAAATATAATAACTTATTTTAAAATTTTAGTTTTGAAAAATAAAAATATTTTAATATTAAAGTTAAAGTTAAAGTTACAGCTTTTGTATACCAATCAAACTTTTATTAACTTTTAAAACAAAAGTCACAGTCTTTACAGTCAAAAATTCTACAGCCAAAAGCTTACAGCAAAACCCTACAGTAACAGTCGTTACCAATCGGCCCCCATAACTTTCAACCAATAGAGGCACGATAATTGGAGTGCTCGAGACCTCGACTATTTTCATAATGTTTTCCGTTGAAATTAGTCGAGGTTTCGAGCACTCCAATTGTCATCCCTCTACTGGTATCCACACGCACACAAACAGGATCGAACTAGTATGTTTTGTTATTAGGTTAATCCCCTCAATCAAATCTCATAAGTCGTCAGGACTAAAACTCTGCTATTTAGTAAATATAAATCAGTCTTAATCGTACCTTAGTCGTAAACATAACTCATCCGTACTCAAAATATAACTAAGTCGTAAAAGTAGAGACGAAAAAACATAATGTCCTATAAAGAATAATCAGCTTGAGGTAACTCAGCCATTTCATATATTTTAAACTTTATAACTCAGGCACTCAATGAAAATAACTTAAGCCATTTTTTATTATGAAACAATAATAATAACCCAGCCGAATGATAATTGTTATAACCGAGGAAAATGATGTCTTACTAGTAATACTATGCATCTATGATGGGATAATACGTTTTCAAGCTCAAACCCTATGCTTATTATATCAATTTTTTATGTCAGAGTATTAGGCAGTTATGATGGAACGATAAAATCAGTCTCTCTCTTTGCCCCGGATAATGTGATTTTACGAGGCGTGTAATGATGCTTATTACTGAACCGAGGTAAAAAATGTAAAAAAACATCATTACACTCTTCGTAATAAAACATAATAGATGTCATAATAACTGCGTAATCAGACATAGGGTTTGACCTCAGAGACGTATTATCCCATCATAGCTGCTCCGTAAGACACCATTTCAACTTTACTTTACGACTTCGTTATGTTTACGTGCGCTCTGCGTTATGTTTACTTTGTGACGGAGTTTTCTTATATATGGTGGAGTTCTCTTCACGATGTTTCTGGTACTAGTGAGTAGTAACAAATATTACTCCCTCTATTTTTTATTATAGGATATTTTAGAGTTTTCACATATATTAAGAAAACAATTAATTTGTCACATTAAATGTAACACTTTTCTCTCAAATCAATTTCCCACAGAGGGAGTATTATTTTGAAACTTCCCATTAAATAGACGCAAAGTCATTAGGAGATCGAGATCGACGATCAAGATGGAAAGAAGATCAAGAATATATATATATATAAAATATCAATTACCTTTATAGAATATTGTCAACATTCATTAAAGAGATTTGTGTATATTTTATATTAAGAAATCCCTTTGGTATATAAACATGTATAGTCTTAAATAAATTTAAAACATCACAATATAAATTCCAGATATAATGGATTCAAAGTGAGAGGCAATATAAAACGTAGTCACTCTGTTTCTTTGTAATGGATGTTTTATATTTAAAAGTTTTTTATAAAATAAATATTTTGTAATTTTTAAATAATGTTTTTTTTACATTTTCAAGAAAGAGAGGGAGAATCACGTCACGTCAAAGTCAGATAATGTTTTGGCACGCATGAGAATATGTGAACAAATTAAAAGAGGAAACAGTAGTAAACGAACATTACGGTTAAGTTCTCCTACTAAAGGCCTTGTTTATCTTTATGTATTTCCGAGTTATGTTCTTTACTTGTCGACTGAGTTATAATTTATTCACATCATAGCCTCATATTGCGTAATAAGCATCATTTGCTCGGTCCTAATAGTTAATCGATCATAGTGCTCAGTCGTAAAAACGTCTAATATATGAAGCGACTTAGTTATTGTTTATCATTGCTGAGTTATTCTTAGTGTCTTAGCTAACACTATGCAATACGGCTAAGTTACTTTTCACTGGATGAGTGAGTTACAAAATTTAAAATATACGACTCAGAGAGTAATTTCGATCATATCGTTTTAAGACTACTACATAGAGGGACGACAATTGGAGTGCTCGAAACCTTGACTAATTTCATTCTCAGTGCCTTTATCATCATGCTAGGTTATTATTATTGTTTAATAATAAACGAAATGGCTAAGTTATTTTTATCTAGTGCCTGAGTTATAAAATCCAAAATATACGAAATGGCTGAGTTACATCAAGCTGCTTATTGCTTAATGAAAGCTGGGTTTTTCTTCTTTACTTTTACGACTGACAGTTATTATTTAGTGGCTAAGTTATGTGTACGACTTAGTCCTATTCTCAGACGATTGAGTTCTGTTTGATTACATATGAGTTTTGTTTATATATGGTCGGGTTCTGTTTGATAAGGGCCGAGTTAATTTTACAATACATGACTACAGTGACAAGTAAATATAAAGATAAAAGTTGTTCCATATGTATATAACTAAATTACATCAAGTACTTTATTTGCATGATTACTTGTAAGTGTTCTAAACAACTTTTGTTCCAAGCCATCAGACATCTCACTTTCCCTGTAGTAAGGAGCTCTAAATGCTGTCAAATGTGCATAGTATGCTATTGGCACTATTAACACAAATCTTGTGCACTACATCAACTTATACCACCAGTATATTACGCACATTTGACAGCATTTAGAGCTCATTTTGTGGTTGAATAGGATAAGCAGGAGGGAATCGGATTGAATGCATACTATTTGTGAGCAATATAGAAATCGAAAGAGAGAGATTTCATGCGTACTCTTTGAGAGGAAAATCGAAAGAGAGAGAATATGAATTTGTTAAGAAATTAACAGAGCAAACAAAGAAATAAATAGAGAGAGATAGAGTGAGAACCGTCACTTCAAAGATAAATGGCGGAGTTCCATATATCCCCTTTTAATATAAAAATCAAAGAGTCACGATTATGCGTATTCCCGCATCTTCTACTTTCTTTATTTACCTCGGTAAAGTAATAAGAGAGAGATTTGAATGTGAAACTGATTTATGGATTTGAATGTTTTTGTGAAACGATTGAGTTCTAGTTTTTTTTTAAAAAAAAACCGATTGAGTTATGGTTTATAAATGGCCGAGTTATAGTTTACCATTGATGGACGGATCATAATTATTTTAGTACGTCTGAGTTATTGTTAATGTATTTCTGGGTTACTTTTACAGTATGTATGAGTTATGAAATTTAAAATTATCGTTACAGCTGAGTTATATTACTTAAAGCCGGGATTTCTTTTCTGAGTTACATAGTGTGCATGAGTTATAAAATTCAAAATACACGAAACGGATGACTTACATCAAGCTGATTATTGCTAACTGAAAGTTGAGTTTTTCATCTTTACTTTTACGACTAACAATTATTAACTAGTGGCTGAGTTATGTCTATGAATTAGTCGTATTCTCAGACGGCTGAGTTCATTTTGACTACGTATGAGTTCTGTTTATATATGGTCGGGTTCTGTTAGATAAGGGCTGAATTAATTTTATAATACATGACTACATTAACAATTAAATATGAATATAAAATTTGTTCCATATGTAAATAACTAAATTACATCAAGTACTTTAATTGGATGATTACTTGTAAGTGTTCTAAACAACTTTTTTTCTAAACCTGAAAATGCACTTCCCATGTAGTAACGTTTCTCTTCACGATCATGGATCATCCATGATCTATCTCTTCCGGATTTGTTTCTCAACGTTCCTTATCTTTGTCAAGGTTCAGGGCAGAGCTCGGGTTTATGTTGATGATTTTATAGACCAAATTTGTCGTCACGAAAGAGATTTCTTGTCCGAATCTATGATTCAACAAACTCGGCGTAACATTTCTCTAGACGCTTCATTAATGTACAATGCAAATAGAGTTTTTCCACCTCTTTTAGCAATGAGAGATTTTTCTCTAAATCTTTCTTCCATGATTGGAATCTACGGTTGTGTCTACTTAATGGCAATGGATCAAATGGGTTGCAAGTTTTTACAGAAACTAGTGGAAGAAGGAAGTTATGTTGAACAAAATTTCAACTTTTGTTGAACTACCTCCGGAACTGTGTCAGACATTATGCGGGGTGCAACCAAATACATATTGAAGAGGAAATTAGGGAGACTTTCCACTAACTCAAAGAAGTTTCTGGAAAAAAAAGGAAGAAAATCAATAAGAAAAATTGAAGCCAATATAACAGAAGAGAACATAGAACCGAAATTACCATTTGGAACAGAGCCAATATTAAAATAAGCATGTGGAGATTAGGTGCCCCTTTGGTGGTTGAATAGGATAAGCAGGAGGGAAGCGGAAAGAATGCATACTGTTTGTGAGCAATATCGAAATCAAAAGAGAGAGATTTCATGCATACTATTTGAGAGGAAAATCGAAAGAGAGAGATTGTGAATTTGTTAAGAAACTAACAGAGCAAAATGAGAAATAAATAGAGAGAGATAGAGTGAGAACCGTCGCTTCAAATACAAATGGCGGAGTTCCCTATATCCCTTTTTAATATAAAATTCAAAGAGTCACGATTTCGTGTATTCCCGCCTCTTCTACTTTTTTTATTTACCTCGGTAAAGTAATAAGAGTGAGATTTGAATGTGAAACTGATTTATGGATTTGAATGTTTTTGTGATACAACTGAGTTCTAGTTTTTTTTAAAAAACAACTGAGTTATGGTTTATAAATGGCCGAGTTACAATTTCCCATTGATGGACGGATCAGAATTATTTTAGTATTGCTTAGTTATTATTAATGTATTTCTAGGTTACTTTTACAGTATGTCTGTGTTATGAAATTTAAGATTATAGTTATGGCTGAGTATATTACTAAATTTTGGGATTTCTTTTCTGTATGTTTGTATAAAGTAATCAGTTTCAAATTTTTGTCCTTGGTAACGTAATAAGCATCATTACACGCCTCGTAGCTTCCTAATACTCTGAGACAATATCTGTGTCGTAATAAGCATAGGGTTTGACCTTGGAAGCATATTATCCCATCATAGCTGCGTAGTATGACACCATTTCCTTCGGTTATTGTACGCCTAAGTTTTTGTTTATCATTCCACTAGGTTATTATTATTTTTCCTTTAAGGCTGAGTTATGTTTAAAACTTTACGTTATATAAACAAACTGCTAGGATTTCACCTCTCCCTAATGATTGTGAATGATGAATTGATTGTGAATGATGAATGTCAATTGTTATTGTGAAATATGAATTAACTGTGTGAACGAGGAATGGTTTATGTGAACGATGAATTGTCTGTGTGAACGATGAATGGTTCATGTGAATGAACAAAAATACCTATTTTTAAAATAAAAAAACAATAGTACCTATTTTCCAAATAAAAAACCAAAAGTATCTATTTTNAAAAAACCAAAAGTATCTATTTTCCAAATTAAAGAACAAAAAGTACCCAATATACAAAATTACT
>OVBE01012414.1:0-13423 GCA_900406425.1 Iberis pinnata
ATATATATAAAAGATTTAACATTCCTTATTATAAGAAGATGAAAACTCGCACAATAGAAGATCTTATTTAATTTATCATTTTCGGAATAAGTTTTTATAACTTGTTTATTTAGTTTTATAAAATAACAAATAAACTATAAAGTTTTAAGACGAGTTAAGACGTAAAATCAAATAATAATTCACGTAACTGAGAGTTCTCTTTATATATAATTTTTCCACTTTTCAACATCCCTGATGAAAATTTGTCATTTGGGTTCCACCATAAATACCACACGATTATATTTCAATTTTAAAAAGAATATATTACTATAATCAATTAGAACACATCCAGCGGTGTTCAGGTAAAACCAAACCGAACCGTATCATGTCATGCAGTATGGAATTGTTTTGGATAAACCATATAAACCGTTTGGATATATGTTTCTAAAAACCATGGATATAGATATGATATGAATATTAACCGAGAAAATTGATTACATCGATAAATTAATTTTTAATTTTTAATATAGATTATATAATCTATATAGATTTACAATTTATTAGTGTGGTACTGTTATAACTAATATGTTTTTTACTTGCATTCATCACTTTTTTTTTTATTTTTGCTATCCTTTTAAAATTTAAGAATTGATTTTTTTTTCTTTACCACTTAGTGAATATTGTTATCACTCTTTTTTTTCCGTACAAGTAAACCTGAAACTGATGATATCCAAACCGAATCAAAAATAGATATGATTTGAATATGGTAGCTATCTATTATAAACAAAAAAAACTAAAAAGTCGAACCAAAACCGAATTGATATCCACATTAAACACACATCTCATCAGTTTTATTAGATAAATATATACAAAATGATAGTATTACATATATTATACTATCTGTCTCCAAATGGAAACAACAAAATTTATAGTGCAAGACGGTATAATAGAGTGCGGTGCAGGTAAAAAATATATTTTTCGTACAACATCAATTCACGAAATATAAGCGGTATAAGATTATTACTAAATGGTGAATAAAATAGTGGTGTGGAACATATATTGAAATAATATTAATATAAAATAGTTTAGATATAAGGATATAAATCAAGTAATTAAATTATATTAATATGATTATATTTAGAATTATTAATTTTAATGATTAATTTTTTGTCAATATAATACTTATATACCATAAATAAAAAGTTTCAGAAAATTTTAATTTTTTTCTTAAAATACATATTTTTTAAATTCCTTAATAAAAATTAATTCATAAAAAACAATACAAATAACAATATAGTCGGACGCTTTGATATTTTTTAATAATTATATCTACAATATTATCTCTTATTTGTATTATATGCTCTCCATATGATAATTTTGCTTTTTTTCAAAAAAATATAAGGTACAAGATAATAAGTTAGGTAATTAAAATAGTGAAAAGTGAATGGTGATATTTATCTAAGACTTAATTTTTTTTACATATTTATCTAAGACTTAAAAAAATTACATATATAGTAAAATAAAACTTAAATTTATCTAATTATTTGTCGTACTTATATGAAAATTATATTTTTATGGTATTTATTGAAAGATAAATTTTTATGTTTGGAAATTTTATTTTGTGTTATTTCATTATTCTTCTTTACATTAAATTTTCACTAGTATAAATTTAAGTTTGTGGTATTATTAGATAAAAATATACTTTTATTATTTTTAGAAATGCATAGTATGATATAGATGTCATTCTTATAAAATAAGCGATACGAATCCAATATCCAAGTATTTATTTTTATACAAGTTTAATGGATCGAGAACCGTGACAAACTAGCTAAACTTATACCCCCTATGTTTCTAAATATTAGATGTTTTATGATTTTCACACATATTAAGAAGACATATTATTATCAATTATTAAATGCATTGTTTTTCAAAATAAACAATTTTCTATGTATTTCAACCAATAGTATTCTAGAAAATTCAAAATTTGTCAATTAATGTATGTTGAAGTTCACAATATGTAATTAAAATCACATTGAAAACTCACAAAATTTATCTTTAAAAAAAAAAAAAGCCTAGAAAATCTATTAATAAGAAACGGAGGGAGTAGTAACATTTAGACCTAAAACAATACTAAATACAAGAAACGCGCTTCGATACTATATTTTTGTTGATATTTAACTATCTCGTTTTATTATACAAAGTAAAACAATTTTTGTAAAAAAAGTTTTAACCACACCTACTTTTTCTGTTAATAAAATGTAGATTTTCATTACAATATAAAAAAGATACAAAACACATGGTCTGAAACCCAACAAAACACATGGTCTAAAACCCTAACCCAAAGAACCCAAGCCTAATTACAAAACGTAACAAAACCTAGGTCAAACTCTTAATCTAAGGGGGTGTTATTGGTTATGAGTTTTTAATGGATTTTGAAATCCACATGAAATCACTTGTTATTCGTTTAATTATTTGTAAATTCTAAATGAAATCACGTGTTATTCGTTTTATGATTTGTAAATTCTAATTGAAATCCAATGTTATTCATTTAATGATTTGTGTTTGGGATTTAAAATCCACTTTGTATTTTGGTGGATTTGAACGTGTTTTAAGGTTAAAAATACAAAGGACCAAATCCAAATTTAAATCATGGTATTTCAAAATCAATGATTTCAAAATCCACATATATCCAAATTGTTATGGATTTACAAATCCATTAAAACACAATAACCAATAACACCCCCTAAATATGCTTCACCGGTACCGCAAAACTCTGTCGTCGTCAACTACCTGAGAAGATTACGGGGGTGTTATTGGTTATGGTATTTTAATGGATTTATAAATCCATGAGAATTTGGAAATTTATGGATTTTGAAATACCATGATTTAAGTTTGGATTTGGTCTTTTGTATTTTTAACTTTGAAATCCTTCCAAATCCATTAAAATACAAAGTGGAATTTGAAATCCGACATCAAATTATTAAATGAGTTTACAAATTAAACGAATAACACTTGATTTCATTTAGGATTTACAAATTATTAAACGAATAACACATGATTTCGCATGGATTTCAAAATCCATTAAAACTCCATAACCAATAACACCCCCTACTTAAATCGAAAAAAGGCCACTCACCGGAATGATGTTCAACCTCCCTCAAACCGCCGCGATCCAGATGCGTGAAGAAACCCCATCTTTTACCTTCGCTCACCACCAGTTCTCTACTGAAAACGACTGGTCACCAGATTTTAGATCTAAAGAGATTTTATGAGAGAGATTTGGCAACCACACCTACTTTTACAAAAAGATCTAGCGTTATCTTTTTTTTTGGTCCAAGACGTAAGTTTTGATTTCGGAGAGAAGCAAAATTAACTTTGGGTCAGCAAATTTCTGATCGAAGTGTTAATTAAATTTATGGCACAAGCGATTCTTAATTATGTTTTCTCTTTGGGTAAATCGGACAATCAAAAGTCAACAATGCAATTGCTTATTTATGGTGGAGCAATAAAGAGGGTAGTACTGATACTCACTAGATCTTGTGGGACAAGATATGTACCCATATATTAGAAGAAGGTTTTGGGTCAAGACATTATAAGAATTTTAATTAGCCTTATTAATAAAATAACTTTAAAAATTAATAGGATTATCCAACTCTCTATGAGAGATATTTGAAGTATTGTAATCCTTTGAATTTTAAAATTTTCTAATTTGCATGGCACAGTATAATGGCAGCAGATCCCTTACTAGAATCATAACTCAGAAGGACATTATGATCTTATATTGATATACATGTTTGGAATAAATCGTGGATTTAATATATTCTATCTCACCCTTGAAGGTCCATAATGTTGAAAGAGATTCATTACTGTATATTAATGCGTTGATAGATTATGAATCTAAGCAATGGAAGCTAAATCATCCTCTCAAACTCTTTCCCTAAAGAATATCCCATGTATCCTAGGGATTTGACTAAATCGAGCATTATCAAGAGATATGAATAGGTGTTCTTATACCAAGTCTAAAAATTAAACTGTCAACTCGAGATACCAAATCGTGAGAGAGCTTTTTCGCTTGGCTTGTGACCACTATTCAAGGACCGAATGTTACTACTCTACAGATACAAACATGGAAACATAGAATGTCTTGGAACTTCACAACACTTTGTATGGCAATGCTAAAGTGAGAGTTTGGCTACAGTCCTGATAGATTCATGTTTTAATCCTAAATCTACATTGCAGAGAACATATCCTTGCAGTAGTAAAGGGTCGATCCCACATAGACCAGACAATACGATTCTCAGTTAAAAATCGATTCTAGCTAAGATAAAATAAAAGAAGGAATGTTTTCGAAACGATTGAAAAGTAAAGCGAATAATTAAAAGCGAATGTAAACCAATAAAATAAAATGCTAGGCGATAGGGAAGTTCCACAGGTATTCATGTTTGAGGTTCACATTGACAAACAAGACTACAATGAAAATAGTTCTCAACTCAAAAGATAACAATAGACTAATCTCCCCCCCCCCCCCGGANCCCCCCCGGAAGTATTAGACCCCTATGATAGAATTTCTAGATATAAAGACTAACCTTCTCCCGTAATCTTAGATCTCTAAATTAGATAATTAAATCATGCAATGATTATAGATTCGATATGTTCATAAGCATTCTAAGACAATACTCCCGCAAGCAAAAATACTTATTCATCTAGATTGCGTGAGATTAAATAATACAAATCCATTTATATTTATTAACCTAAAATCATGAACTAGGTGATCAGGCTAATTCAAGCAATGATAACAAATCTAGACTAAGAACCTAACAATTTAAATCCACTAAAGTCAAACCCTAACCATCAAAACCTGTTTTCCCTAGGAAATCCCTATAACCTAACAAAGAGACTACTCATATAGTCAACCAAATACTAATCATTAATTGAGAAATCATATTCAAAACTAGAATTTAATAAAAGTAATAAGAGAGTTCATAATTCTTCTCCAAAATACAGGTGTCAGGATTCATCTCTCTCAGAAAAGCTCTCAAAATAATGAATTATAATCTGTTTTCTATTTTGTATCTCTTCTGTGTCTCTCCAAAATAAACCTAAACTTCTAACTTATATCGAGTTCAAAAAAGAATAAAACATAATAAGAAAATCCTATGATAAGCCTTGAGGACGGAAACGTCTTTTTGGCATTCATCAATAATTCTCGAGCACTCGGATCGATAGATCCAAGTGTGGATTGATCGATCCAAAATTTGGTAAGTTTGGTAGTCTTCAGGATCGATCGATCCAAGTGTGGATCGATCGATCTACTCCCATCACGTGCTGCACATGCTTCTTCTGCGAGACACCTTGACCAGTCTTCAGTAAAATCGTCATAACTTTTGATTGCTTCAATGGATTGACCTCAAATCAATTTCATATGAAAGCTATCTCACGTGGCCAGTTTGAGTTAAAATCTCAGCCTATACCATTCATAGAAACATCTTCAAATGTCGATCAAATTTTGGCTCCTCTTCTGAACTGTACTTCAGCATTCGTCAAATTGCATCCATTTTGTGCACAAAGCCATCTTTTTGCTCCAGAACGTCCAAAATACCTAGAATCATGAAAATATACCAAAACACATAGAAAATACTCGAATTATGACAAATAGCAAAAATAAATACTCACTAAGAGGCATCAAAATCGAGGGATATCAATTCCCCACACTTTGATCTTTGCTTGTCTTCAAGTGAAGCAAGACCCAATCTAGAGAAAAGGTTTTGAAAAGGACCACACAAGAACTCTCAGAATCTCAGCAACCTGAAGCATAGATATCAAAACTTAAAAGACACCGATCCTAAACAACCATTATGAAAGAACTGTTCACCACCATTTAACTAAAAGTTGTTTCCTACTCTAAGTCCAATATCAATCAAACCATCAAGTCATCTGAACCAGCTCATTAAGTTCAGTTTGATTAAAATAGATGCATTCTTACCGATGGGGTTTTGTTTCAATGCGCATAAGCACCTCTTCTATCAAAATGCTCATACCAAATAGAGCATCTAACGACTTCTGGTCCTGACCCTTTTTCCCCATTTCTCACTTCTTTTTTCTATCTTTTCACTTTTCTGTGTTTTTTTTTTTCATTTTTGCACTTTTCTGCGTTTTTTTAGCAACCCGACAATGACTACAGACTTCTAGGTCACGCTTTCAACTCTTTTTCTGAACCATTTTTTCTGAAGAGAGGGAGAGAAAGGATCCGGATCATACTGAAAGTACTTGTCGATTTTAAAGAGCACTGAAGAGCAAGGCACTTAGCTTTCAAAGTATCTTACCACCACAAGCAAGAGAAATTAAGTTCAATATTAAGTCCTATCATTATAGAGCTATCATCAAATCATCAACAATCCAAAAGATCCAGACTTTCAGAAACAAAACAATCAGCAATCAGAGTTCCAATCCTAAACATATCAGTTAAATCTAAGCCAGTAATCTAAAAAGATCAATACTATACTCACACTAGGTTGGTTATCATCACAGATTATGGTCATTGTTCCTTCGATTCAACTTGACACGACTAATTAAAAATCGAATTTTTTTGAAAATTTTCACCAAACTGATGAAACATCAAAAAGACATAAAATATGATTAGTAACTATACTCCCTCCCCCATAATTAAATCACACCGTCCTGGTGTGAAATAAACCCAAGAGAAGGAATAATGACCATAAAATAAATAGGAAAAATGAATAGTTAAAAAGAAGTTCAGTACTTACCTGGAACAAAGATCGGTTGAAATTTATTACGACGGACCGATCGATCCCTAGACGGATTGATCAATCTCTGATAACGTATTGAAAACTTCATTGGTATGGATCGATCGATCCATAGACGGATCGATAGATCGGTATGTCCGACCTAAATGTTCGATTAATAGATTAGTTAACTAATTAGGACTGACTCTAAACAAAAACCAAAGAAGAAAAATCAAATTAGTGGGTTGCCTCCCACTCAGCGCTTTATTTAACGTCTATAGCTAGACCCACTTACCTTCTATGCTGAATCTAGTTCAACTCCAATAAAGGAAATAGTTCTACCATCCTTTTCTGATATCTGCAGCCTCAACATCTTATTCACTGTTGCCTTCTTGAAATCCTTTCCTTTGTTTTTAAGACCTTGAACAAAAGGAATCCTAACCTTAGAGAAAGGTTTTGGAAAACCTTTACTCTTTACTCTGTACTCAACCCATTCTTCACCTAATGACTTGGGAATAAAAGTCATGTGAGTTTTCTTCTTGTCTTCTTTCAAACTTCTTTCACTTTTACATTTGTCTTTTGAAGCCAGTTTTGGTGCACCCTTTTCTTTTCCTTGATCAGTCAGATCTAACTCAACATTCTCATCGATCTTCTGTAAGTTTATCTTCCCCCTCTTCTTTATTCTTAGGATAGAACCCTTGAGTGGAACTTGAGATTCATTGCTCATGACTTTAGCATCAGAGTTTTCAGATTCAGTTTGAGAGGCCCGCGCCGCTTTTACCTCTTTGATCACAATGATCCTTGATGTAGGTATGTAGGGTACTAAGGGATAGTAGTATGTTTTCTGGATGTTGGTGAGATAGATTCGCTTTTGAGGAACATGCATCATAGCTCCTACTGATGCCAAGAACGGTCTCCCCAGAACTAACGATCCTTTAGAATTCCCATGCGTGTCAAAGACATGGAAATCAACAGGGACTATGCAATCTCCTACTTGCACCATAACATTAGATACGAAACCACTAGAAGACACGACGGAATTGTTAACCAAAGCAAATGACATTCCCGAAGGTCTTATATCCCTAAGTCCCAGCTTTTCAGTGACCATCTTTGACATCATGCTAACATTAGCACCAGTGTCACATATCGATTCTTTGAATATGATTCCTTTAACCTTTACTGGAATCATGAATTCACTCGGGTCCTCTAACTTATGAAGTCTTCTTAACGGAAGAAATTGTTGAGAAACAACATCATAGTACATGTGTTCTTCAGTAGATACCTTAGGTCTGTTGGGGGCACGAGGTCTGAATTTTTGCAAGTTGCTTTGAACTTGGTGTAGGTTATAGAGGTGGATTGATCGATCCCTCCTTGGATCGATCGATCTCTTCTTGGATCGATCGATCTCTTGGTTCTTCGGAAATTGGTCCAATGGATCGATTGATCCAGACTGGATCGATCGATCACTTTTTTAGAATTCACCGGACCAAATGGATCGATCGATCTGAACCCCTATATCACTTTTCCCATTTCGAAAATCTGTAGATTTTGCAGAATTTTCATCCTTTCCATCAGAACTTGAATTCATTGCCTTGATATATCCCTTGGGGTTATCTTCAACCTTTCCTGGTAGCATACCAGCTTGTCTTTTAACTGCTTTAGAAGTTTAAGCCACTTGTACATCTAACTTCTTCACATGAGTAGACAATGATTCGAACTTGTTGTTCAAATCGTTATAATTACCATCCAGCTTTGCATTCAGATTATTTTCAGACTGCTGTTGACTCTCTAAGATTTGCTTCAACATCATCTCCATCTTATTATCCTGCTGAACTTGAGGTTGAACCGTTTGTTGGAAACCAGGTTGAGGGGTTTGTTGAAAACCACCCGAATCCTGAACAAATGTCTGTCCAGACTTTTGTGCAAAGGTATTCTGGGGAGGATAAGACTGATCTTTAGGATTCGCAACATTATTACTCCTCCATGAAAGATTACCTTTGTTGTAAACTGGATTATACTGTTGGTTATATACTCTTTGTCCATGGCTATTAATATAGCTAACCACTTCGATGTTCTCAGATTCATTGACTGCAAAGCAATCAGCTTCAACTTTCTCAACATCTTCAGCGAAACTGACATCCTTCTCATTCTGTTTCTTGAGAATTTGAGTGAGAAGCTCCTTTACCTCTGCTAGTCCAGAAGAATCTGAACTAGATAATCAAACTCTGTGATCATAGTTAGGAAAATGATTGCTATTACTAGCAACTAGGTTGTCAATTAGCTTGTAGGCTTCATTCACGGGTTTATTCATGAAATCGCCATTACTAGCTATGTATAGAGAGTTGGTATTTCTAATCAATACCTCTGTAGAAAGTTGTCAATCCAGCAGGTACTCTTTGAACCTGTCCCATGCTTCATAGAAGGATTCCACCGGTCCTTGCTGAAATTGAGAGATCTTACTTCTCAAATTGTTGGTTCTGGTGGAGGTGTAAAAGTGCTTCAGAAACTTGGCTTTGCACTCATCCCAAGTTTCTATTGAGTTAGCAGGTAATTACTTAAGCCACCTCAGAGCTCTATCAGCTAAAGAATGATTGAAGAGCTTACAATGCACGAAGTCTTTAGAAACTCAGTTCAGCTGAGTCGTGCTGCAAATGTCTTTAAAACTATCAATGTGATTCATAGGATGCTCGATAGACAAGCCATGAAACTGGTTTTGTCGTAGCAACTGGATCAGCTGAAACGGGAACTGTTTGTCCTGTCTTTGAGGTTGTGGAGGGTGGATGGCGTTCCTATTGACTAGGAAGGCTTCAGGATTGTTGAAATCGCCAACAAGTACCCTGTTTTGGTGAGGTGGGCGATTTTGATTCAATCCAGGTGGGACTTGTTCGCCATTTTCATCGCCTAGATTGGCCTTTTCAGCTCTTTGGTTTGTATCTTTTCGAGATTTAATGGTAGCACTTAATTGCCGTTACCTCCTTGTTGGTCTAGCGCCACCTGTCCTATCTGCTCCAAGCCTGGAGGGATTTGGGCATTCTGAACTAAGGGAATGATTGGATTCTAAATGACGTTGTCAACCATTGGTATAGATGAACTAGCGCTTCTTCTAGACTTTTGATTTGAACGTTCTAATCGTGCGAGTTCTTCGTTTGTGAGAATAAGAAGTTCATGTGATTTTTCAGAACTCCTGGTCATGCACCTTCAAAATAAAAACAAGGAAAAAGAACGAGATCAGTACTGAAAATAAAAATCTTAGACTAGACTCTAAGAAAAACTTAAAAGGCACTGTATTGGTCCCCAACAACGGCGCAGAAAAATTAGATATGTTCAGGTTTTAATCCTAAATATACATTGCAGAGAACAGATCCTTGTAGTATAGTAAATGGTCGATCCCACAGAGACCAGACAGTAGGGCTCTCCGTTAAAAATCGATTCTAGCTAAGATAAAATAAAAGAGGGAATGTTTTCGAAACGATTGAAAAGTAAAGCGAATAATTAAAAGCGAATGTAAACCAATAAAATAAAACGCTAGGTGATAAGGAAGTTCCACAGGTATTCAAGATTAATAATAAAAAATAGTTCTCAACTCAAAAGACAACAATAGACCCCTATGACAAAATTTCTAGATATAAAGACTAAACTTCTCCCAAAATCTTAGATCTCTAAATCAGATAATTAAATCATGCAATGATTACAGATTCAATATGTTCATAAGCATTCTAAGATAATACTCCCGCAAGCAAAGATACTTATTAATCTAGACTAGGTCAGATTAGATAAACCAAATCCCTTTGTATTCATTAACCAAAAATCATGAACTAGGTGATCAGGCTAATTCAAGCAATGATAATAAATCTAGCTAAGAACCTAACAGTTTAAATCCATTAAATTCAAACCCTAACCATCAAAACCTGTTTTCTCTGGGAAATCCCTAAAACCTAACAAAGAGACTACTCAAACATAGCCAAGCAAATAACAATCATTAATTGATAAAGCATATTCAAAAACCAGAATTTCATAAAAGTAATAAGAGAGTTCATAATTCTTCTCCAAAATACAGGTGTCAGAATTCTTCTCTCTTAGAAAAGCACTCAAAATAATGAATTATGTTCTGTTTTCTGTTTTATATCTCTTATGTGTCTCTCCAACATAAACCTAAACCGCTAACTTATATGGAGTTCAAAAAACAATAAAACCTAATAAGAAAAACCTATGATAAGTTTTTAAGGAAGGAAACGTATTTTTGGCATTCTTCAATAATTCTCGAGCACTTGGATCAATCGATCCAAACTTCGATAAGTTTGGTAGTCTTCAGGATCGATCGATCTCAGTGTGGATCGATCGATCTACTCCCATCATGTGCTGCATATGCTTCTTCTGTGAGACAGCTTGACTACTCTTCGATCAACTTTTGGCTCCTCTGCTGAATTATGCTTCTACATTCGTCAAATTGCATCCATTTTGTGCACAAAACCACATTTTTGCTCAAGAACGTCCAAATTACCTGAAATCATGAAAATATACAAAAAACTGAAAATACTCGAATGATGACAAATAGCAAGTATAAATACTCACTCAAAGGCATCAAAGTCGAGTGATATTAATGCCAAAAATTGTATTTTTGATTTATAGTTGATATAGGACTAAAAGTGAAGGATTTTAAGTGGTGGATATATGGAGAACTAGTTGTTGGACTAAGTACTCTCAACATATTCTTGTGAATGAAAGATGAAGATAATGGATCGATAGACGCCATAAAAGAGATGGATGTTTTGTGATAAGTTTAGAACATTCAAGCTTCAATAAATCTCACACAAGAAGCATGCAACATTTTTGGATTGTCTCCAAAAGAAATTAGGGTTTTTATATCATCAAATTTAAGTGTTACATGCTGAGAAGAGACTTTACATATAGTCCAGTGGCAGGGGACCTTCTAGGGTCAAATTTTATTACAAAATGAAGGACTAAACTTGCAAAATAGCAGACTCAAAGCATCATACTTGAAATTTACATAAAGACTCAAATAGACTGACTAAAGACTCAAAATAAAAGGACTAACTGTCAAATCCTGCAAAACACAAAATAACCAATTATCTATCAAAATGGAAATGCATACGTTATATAGATTGGTGAGTTCTTCATTGATGTTTCAAGTGGTTGTAGAAGCTCTTGATATGGTGAATAATGCAACTTCTTGAGTTCCTTGAAGAACTGACATAAACAGATTTGTTGGAGTTTTTAGGCTTTTTTAGCATTCTTATGTTAATCTCTTCTTCATTGGATTCTTCATGCTCTATTAGTGTGATGAGATTCTCTACAGACTTGTTGAAATTCTCCCTAAAGCGCTTAGTTGATGATCTTGTCCTTGCTCCTTGATTCATAGTTGTTAGATTAATGATCTCTTGCTCAGATTCCATTGGATCAGTTTGGATGTCCTCATCATTCCATCCCTCTTGAGAAAGTTCTAACTCTTGAACTGGATCATTTGCATCATAGGGAGCTAAATCAGCAACATTGAAAGTTGTAGAGATGTTAAACTAATCTTGGATTTCAAGGTTGTAAGCATTGTTGTTGATTTTCTCTAACACTTTGAATGGACCATCTCCTCTTGGTGAAAGATTGAAATTTCTCTGCTGTGGGAACCTTTCACTCCTCATGTAACCAGACCCAATCTCCTGGTTCAAAGGTGATCTCCTTGCGATCTTTGTTGGCTTGCTTCTTGTACTTCGTAGTCTCTTTAGATGAAATTTTTTCCCCAAAATATGCTTTGGTTTCACCTTTAACACTAGAATAAACATTTGGTGGAAATGGTGAAAGATCTATTGGAGTAGCAAGATTAAAACCATAAACAACTTCAAAATGAGAAAAGTTAGTAGCAGAATGCTTCGCATTCTTATAAGCAAATTCAACATAAGGTAGACAGTATAACGAGTTATTTAAGTTCTTACCAACCGTTTCCCTTAAGAGGGTGGATAGTATGCAATTTACTACCAATGCTTGAGGGTAACATGTGGTTGAGAACAACAATTAAGTATCCAATTTCTTTCATAAATTCTTCCAAAACTGACTAGGAATTGGGTGTCACGGTCTGAAGAAATGGTCTTGGCACTCCTTGTAAACGCATAACTTCTTTGAAGAAAAGATCAACAAATTGAGTTGTGTCATTAATCTTGTTGCATGGAATAAAGTGAGTCTTTTTTGAGAATCCGTCCACAATTACAAACATAGAATCCTTTTGTTTTATCTTTGGCAATACTAAACAAAATCCATAGAAATATCTACCCAAGATAGGTTAAGATTGGTAAAGGCAGATATGAACCATTAGGATGTGACCTGGTTTTTTTCTTTAGGCAAGTGATGCACTTGGCACAAAACCTCTCTACATCTCTCTTTTGGTGTGGCCAAAATAAATGCTCCATAAGCACACATAGATTTTTATCTCGGCGAAAATGTCCCATTAGCCCTTTTTCATGTGCTTCTCTGACCAACAACTCTCTCATTGATCCTTCCACTACAAGAAAAAGTAGTATTGATAGCACTCCACGATAGCACGAATTACTGGAGTGCTATCGTAGACGTCGCGAGGGTTGTCAACATTTTTAATAGCGGATACTAAGTGCTATTTTGAGATTTTATGAAGCGATACTTGATCCCGTGAAAACTTACTTATTTTTTTGACGTTTCCCTTTTAATTTCTTTTTACT
>OVBE01012416.1:0-13423 GCA_900406425.1 Iberis pinnata
AAGAAGAGGACACAGAGGGGTTGTGAGCAGATAATGCATACATATCTTATGTTGCTGGAAGGACATTTTGGGAGAAGAAAAAGAAAGGACCAGACTCGTTAGTGAATTTTGATATTATATTTTTTGAAGGTGTGATTAAAACGATGAAACGAGGACGTGAAGTTACTAGTTTTAATTATACCAANACTAGTTTTAATTATACCAATATCTTGCATTGCTATTCTAATAAGGAAAGTTTTATCAAGTGCAAAAAGATTAGAGATCTCATTGGTCTTCAGGATTTAGAAGAAAAGGGCTTCAAGCTTAAAGGGGAGAATGTTGATTTAAGCTTGAAGATAAGCTTGAAAGAAACTTGAAGATCAAGCAAGAGATAATTTCCTATTTATGTTTAGATATGATAGGTTAGGAGATAATGTTATATATTTTAGGAGATTATCTAGAATATATTTGATATTATCTAGAATATATTTGATATTATCTAAACCTATAAGAAATCTAATTAGGAATAGGAAATTGAATATTATATAAGGAGATGTTAGGGTTATGACATAACTTATGAGATTTGAGAGGTTTAGGTTTTGAGAAATTTTCCTAAATCTAATAAAGATGAGTTATTTCTTTATTTATATGTCTTATATTCCAACAATCCGATCATATAAAAATTTACATCAAATTGTTAAAATTGTTTATTTAAAGTATTATATATTGTAAATAAATTAAATAATTTGATATATTTTATATTGTAACTTATTTCTATATTTAAATCACTATCTTATAATTTTTAAATAGAGAACTAAATTAATAGTAAGTAGTGATAATAAAATTGATATATATATATATATATATATATATATATATAATNAAATAATTAATATAAAATTAGTATCATAAGTTTTTATTATAATAAAATAATATTATCTTTATTTCCTATGTATTTTCATATAAAAACTTATATCTTATAATTTTTATTGAATGAAAACATAAATTAATAATAAATTGTAATATATATATATATATATATGTAGTTAAATATGAATATAAAATTAGAATAATATGGTTTTGTTATGTGATAGTAGGAGTTTTCAGTTCTAAGGGTATCAATTCCCCATCATTGTAGTATAGATGGGTTATCAATTCAAATGGGAGTGCACTAACAATCAAGATGCTGTGGATGCTTCAAAGTCAAGCTAAACAATAAAAAAGTGGTTTATTAACATGTCTTAAGTGCAGTGAACATGCTCGAAGTAAAGTGCACAAACATAAAAAGGAGCATAAAAGACTAAAATGCAAAAACAGAGTAAAAGTAAAGAGAATGAAAGATGTAAACAAATGTGAAGCAGTTCTTGAGGACTAAGGGTAATCAACCAGAGATTCGTCCCAATCTACCTAAGCACCTACCATACCTCAAACAATCTATCCCTAGACGATAGGTTCATAAGTAACCAAGTCAAATCCCTTGATAAATGGAATTAACCTAAGAAATCACCAGACCTAACTCCTGTTAACGGTACACTACCTAGAAGGCATTAAGAAACAACCTACCAAAGCCAAAAATCCCCCTAGATATCCAAACCCCTAGGCTGAGATGTATATCCTAAGCTTCTAGGGCATTGCGTAAGGATAGACTAATCTCTGAAATCACCATGATCAGGCATTCCATAGAACGCTTTTCGGGCGCTAGAATGTCCAAGATCAAATTTCGATCAGTTTGAACCTAACATGTTCTACCAAGCTCATTCCATTAAATTCCTGCCACTCAGTAGTAAATTCACAGTTTGAAAGAAGGTAAGGTTCAAAGGTGGGGATTCTACTTGGGTTAACAAGAGTGGTAAAAGGTAGAAGATAACCCAAACATGTATATGCTATCCATGAATTCATATTCAACACAAAAACATGATAATTAAGCATTCAAATTCAAGTTCTAATATATAAGAAAAAAGTTCAAATCACAACATGCTTCAGGAGACGAATGATCATGAAGCATGATCAGACATTCCATAGAACGCTTTTCGGGCACTAGAATGTCCAAGATCAGATTTCGATTGGCGTGAAAGAAACTAGCATTAAGCACAATGAAACAGAAGGGATGTAAATTTTCACACAAGCTTAGGTGCCTAAGGTGAGATCAGAACATCAACCCTAATCTACCCCATCCTCAGGAACTTCAGGAACTACTCACTACTCATGGAAGTAAAAACAGACAAAAACAGAAATCATAACTTCAAAGCTAAACAGGCAGATCTAAGAAGAAGCTATGAAGAATAACAAGAACTCAAACACATAAACTAAGAACAACAATGAAACAATAAAAATAGAGATGAAGAACAAACAAAAACAGAAGATTAAAAGCTTAAAACGTAAATCAATATGCACCAGATAAGCAGCAACCTAAAGCTAAGCAAGAAAGTAAAGGAAAAATAGAAGATTAACTTGAAACTTAAAACAAATCTGGTTTTTACACCAAGAACATGAAGAACAACCAAAGAAAAGAAAAACCTAAGCCAAAACCTAAAAAGGAAAGAAAAACAAGACTTCTGCAAAAGGAGGTGAGTTAGGGTTTTTATAATGTTTAGAGAAAAGCCCTAAAGCACACTAATAACAAAAGATAATCATTGGCTCGGATCTTGGGTAACTGCAAG
This sequence comes from Iberis pinnata, assembly GCA_900406425.1. Classification (NCBI taxonomy): domain Eukaryota; kingdom Viridiplantae; phylum Streptophyta; class Magnoliopsida; order Brassicales; family Brassicaceae; genus Iberis; species Iberis pinnata. The sequence goes on from OVBE01012416.1 coordinate 2,640, forward strand.
ATCGATCTGAGCTGGGGACGCTTAAATGGGATCGATCCATAAGTTTAGCTTGAGATCAATCCAGCTTGTTCGTGGCTTGAACGAGATCGATCTGATGTTGAGTGCTGGGATCGATCTAGAAGTAATGCAGGATCGATCCAAAAGTTGATGCAGGATCAATCTGGACGTGTGTTGGGATCGATCCATATACGTGCTGGGATCGATCCAGGAGTGAGCTATATGATCGATCCAGAAGTGTGCTGGGATTGATCTAGAAGTGTGATACGGGATCGATCTGGGATCGATGCAGGAGTGAGTTGAGATCAATCCAGGTGAAGCTGAGATCAATCCACATGAGTGTCATTGCATTCCACGCTAAGTGCTGCTCCATTCGAGGTTGAGTGCTGCTTTTCTAAATTCTCACAAAACCTTCCTGAAAATTCCTGAAAGTCCTGAAAATCTCCAAAATGCGTGCATATGTCAATTCTAAAGCAAGAGTCCTAAAAATCACAAACTTACTGAAATCAACTATAAATGTGATGTATGCACGCCTAAAAACCTCAAAATTGATGCTAAATGACATGTAAAAACCATGAAAATTCAGAGTCATCAACTCCCCCAAACTAAATCCTTGCTTGCCCTCATGTAAGTAATCCAGATGTCTGGGAGTGAGGTTTGAAAGTGGGAACTCAGAACCAAAACATGCTAGAAACACAAGTAATATTAATGTCCTGGTTACTAGTTCTAGAATGCAGTCCTAAGCTCATCCTACTTAAAAAATTTTAGCCATACTCATCACAGTTCATCACAGACGAATTTCATCTTCCACAATGCATTCAAATCCATTTCTTCCTCTAACATTAATTATTTAGGAACCATGGATCAAGTCGTATGCCTTCAATGAACTTATTTGGTCAGGGACAGGTTAAGGAGTAAAGATGACCCCTTCATGCAATGGTTAGTAACTCCGAAAAAGGGTTCTCTCAAAAGGGAATGAGCTTTAGCATAAGGCTAAAGGTAAGAACTTAGTTCTACCCTTCTGAAACTCAAAGTGATCAAACCCATTCGCATTCCCATTTTTCATCTTTTCTTTGTTACCCTTAGGAGAGACTTCTTTCTTAGATGCTGCTAGCTGTTTCATGAACTTACTTACTTAAACACTTATGGCTCTTGACCTTTTTACTTGCATTATCTTTTGGGTTTTACCCTTTTGTATTCATTGTCATATGTTTCTCTTATTCTGCACTAGCCATACTTCTTTTGCATATTAATGTTCCCCCAAACTTTTTACTAGCATGTTCTGATTCTTTTTCATCTCATCTTCTAAAGTTCTTTCTTAACACTTCCCTTTTTACCAACTACCAATACCCTTTCATTTCTTTCCACCCAAAACAAACATTGAAAATCAATCCCACCTAGTCCTATCTAGTCCAAAAAGTGTGGACTAGAATTACATGAGACCTTATTCCTATCAGTTTGAACCTAACATGTTCTACCAAGCTCATTCCATAAAAGTCCTGCCACTCAGTAGTAAATTCAGAGTTTGAAAGAAGGTAAGGTTCAAAGGTGGGGATTCTACTTGGGTTAACAAGAGTAGTAAAAGGTAGAAGATCCCAAATATGTATATGCTATCCATGAATTCATATTCAACACAAAAACATGATAATTAAGCATTCAAATTCAAGTTCTAATAGATAAGAACAAACTTCAAATCACAACATGCTTCAGGAGACGAATGATCATGCAAGTTCACATTCCAAGTAGGGTGCAATTTTACTTCAGACAAATTCAGGATGCATTAGACAACTAACAACAAAGGCACTAACACTTTCTGAGAAAACAACATGCGTAGAAGGTTATCACCTTCCTAGTTCCTTATGCATGTGCAACTACATGAAATGAAACATCCTATATGCAGCTATATGAAATGAAACTACAATGACACTCTGTGTTTGAAGAATAATTTCCAGAAAATTTTCAAATTTTTATGGATTTTCAGATGCTAATAGATGTTATGTGAATGCAATGAAAAGTGGAGACAAAAGAACAAACAAGGAAAGTTTCATTAATAGAAAAGTCCTTTGAATCTTCCCCCAAACTTGAATTACACAGTCTCTGTGTAATCCAAATTTTGGATTGGACTCAAGAAGGACTGGATAGTGAAAAAGCATTAAAGACATAAAGACATGCGTAAACTGAAAACGAGAATAGATGGAGGTGCAGCGGATCATATAGTAGTTATTTGGGGATGACTTCAGTTACTCCCAAATTGGCTTCATAGAACGACTTGGTGACGGTTTAAACACATGGATCAATCTCGGCATTGAGGTGCGGATCGATCCAATGTTGAAAATTGGATCGATCCCAGCCATGTTTTGGATCAATCATAATCACCTCTTGGATCGATCATGACCACCAATTGGATCGATCTATGTATCGACGAAACCGTGTTCTCGGCTTGATCATGTGTTGTATGTGGATCGATCCTTAGCAGGCATGGATCGATCATATCGATGAAAATGCATCGACCCACACGAAGTGGATCGATCCTGCCCATGGTTTGCATCGATCTTTGACTCGAACTCTCATTGATCAATGTGTTGAAAGCGCATCTTGTCCATGTCTCATTTCTTTTCTCCTTTCAAGATTCCCGAAACTCAATCTGTAAAGCCTAAAACACCAAAACCAATTGAAAACGAAATTGCATTAAACCAAGTATAAAAAGCATTGAAAATAATATATACAGAGATAGACATAGGACTTCCTCCCAAATGAGCTTGTTTTTAGTCACTAAGCTTGACTTCCGGTTTTTAGGATTAACGACCCGGAGACGGTTCTCCGAAGAGAACCAAGGTCTTTTAGGAGAAAGCTCTTTTGTCATAATTCTTATCAACCTTGAAGTTCGGCTTGGAATTTTCATCAACTTCCACAGCAAGTATGATGTCTTCCTCAGAAAGTATTTCTTTGATCATGAAGTTCTTAGAACACAGTAAATCTACATTCCCCATATAATACTTGAATCTTTTGTTGGGTAAGAACACATGGTCTCTGTTCTTGATTTCCAAGGTTCTGGTATGAGGCTCGAAGTATTTTTCAGAAATTGGAATGTTCGAAGGTGGCTTCCGCGGTGGCACAGTTCATGTTGATGTTTAAACTAATGAATTCCTTTTCCTGGAAGGTTTCAGCATTCTTCTGTGCAAAGCCTGAAATGTCATTCCTCATACGTGTTGTTCTGGAAATTGAGAAGAACTTTGCAAGGAATGCCTTCTTGCATGTGTCCCAGGTTGTGATGGAGTTCCTTGGGAGTGACTTCTTCCATTTTTGTGCCTTCTCCCCCAAAGAGAAAGGGAAGAGGCGTAGTTTGAAAGTGTCCTCACTCGCACCATTTATCTTTGTGAGGCTGCAAAACCAATCAAACTCGTGGAGGTGATCGAGTGGATCTTCCATTGGTAGACCGTGGAACTTGTGGTTCTGCACCATTGTAATGAGATTATGCTTGATTTCGAAGTTGTTGTTTTGAATTGCAGGTGTATTGATTCCATGTCTGATGGTGTGAGTGTTGGGGTTGTCACCAGCACCTATAGTGTTTTGGTTATCTCTGTCAGCGTTGTCTGCCATTTGTAAGTCCAACCGTCTCAAGTTTTCCGCACGTTCGTGTTCACGTCTTGCCCAAGAGTGTTCTCGTTCAAGAGCTCTGATGTCTGCAACGAGAGGAATCAAGTCTGTTGGTCCTCTGCTTCTCAGGCTCATACACTGCTAAGAAGGTACCTGAAAACAAAGTAAACAAAGGCAAACATGTAAGTAAAGAAGTAAAAGAAGCTTGATATGAAATGATCCAAAATCCAGAATGCAGTAACAACACCCAAATGGCAGCGGCGCCAAATTGATAGTAGGATTTTTCAGTCCTAAGGGTATCAATTCCCCATCAATGTAGTATAGATGGATTATCAATCCAAATGTGAGTGCACTAACAATCAAGATGCAGTGGATGCTTCAAATTCAAGCTAAACAGTAAAAAGGGTGGGTTACTAATAGGTTCTAAGTGCAGTGAACATTCTGGAAGTAAAGTGCACAAATAAATGTGAAGCAGTTCCTGAGGACTAAGGATAATCAACCAGACGATAGGTTTATAAGTAACCAAGTCCAATCCCTTGATAAATGGAATCAAACTAAGCAATCACCAGACATAACTCCCATGAACGGTACACTACCTAGAAGGCATTAAGCAACAACCTACCAAACCCAAAAAGCCCCTAGAAATCCAACCCTCTAGGCTGAGATGCATATCCTAAGCATCTAGGGCGTTGCGTAAGAATAAACTAATCTCTGAAATCACCATGATCAAACATTCCATAGAACGCTTTTCGGGCGCTGGCATGTCCAAGATCAGATTTCGATTGGTGTGAAAGAAACCAACATTAAGCACAATGAAACATAAGAGATGTAAAATTTCACACAAGCTTAGGTGCCTAAGGTGAGATCAGGACATCAACCCTAGTCTACCACATCCTCAGGAACTTCAGGAACTACTCATTACTAATGGAAGTAAAAACAGACGAAACTGAAATCATAACTTCAAAGCTAAACATGCAGATCTAAGAAGAAGCTATGAAGAACAGTAAGAACAGCAAGAACTCAAACCCAGAAACTAAGAACAACAATGAAACAGTAAAAACAGAGATGAAGAACAAACTAATACAAAAGATTAAAAGCTTAAAACGTAAATCAATATGTACGAGATAAATAGCAACCTAAATATAAGCAAGAAAGTAAAGGAAAAACAGAAGATTAACTTGAAACTTAAAAAATATGGTTTTTACACCAAGAACATGAAGAACAACAAAAAAGAGAAAAATCTAAGACAAAACCTAACAAGGAAAGAAAACCAAGACTTGTGCAAAAGGAGGCGAGTTAGGGCTTTTATAGTGTTCAGAGAAAATCCCTAAATCCAACTAAAGACAAAAGCTAATCATAGGCTCGGATCTTGGGTCAGGTCCAATTCAGGATTGAGTTGGTCGGGTCGGAGCATGTTTGACTCAAGTTGGTAAGTGCAAGATCGATCTGAGCTGGGAACACTTGAATGGGATCGATCCAGAAGTTGAGCTTGAGATCAATCCAACTTGTTCGTGGCTTGAACGAGATCGATATGATGTTGAGTCTTGGGATCGATCCAGAAGTGATGCAGGATCGATCCAGAAGTTGATGCAGGATCGATCCAAAAGTGATGCAAGATCGATCCAGAAGTTGATGCAGGATCTATCCAGAAGTTGATGCAGGATCGATCTGGACGTGTGCTGGGATCGATCCAGAAGTGTGCAGACATCAGGTGCTGCATGATCGATCTGGGATCGATGCAGGAGTGAGCTGAGATCGATCCAAGTGAAGCTGAGATCGATCCACATGAGTGCCAATCCATTCCACGCTAAATACTGTTTCATTTCAGGTTGAGTGCTGCTTTTCTGAATTCTCACAAAACTTTCCTAAAAACTCCTGAAAGTCCTGAAAAATCTCCAAAATGCGTGCATTTGCGAATTCTAATGCGAAAATCCTAAAAATCACAAACTTACTACAATCAACTATAAATGTGATGTATGCACGCTTAAAAACCTTAGAATTAATGCAAAATAACATGTAAAAAGCATGAAAATCAAGAGTCATCCTTATGATATTTAAAAAACTATTTAAAAAATTTTTAAAATATAATATTGAATGGGCGAGTGTGATTTGAGTGGATTTTGTACTAACCTGTCAAAGAGATGTAGCCTTGTAGGCATATTATTTGCTATAACGTGTGATAATAGTGGTCCATAAAAAAATAATAGAATCAAATTCAAACTATAAAGTTGTAAATGGGAGGTATTCACACACCGATTTCCTAGATTGTAGGCCGATGTGATATGTCTGGTTCCGGAAAAATGATAAATGAGATTCTCATTAGGGATAAGAAAATATAGGCTACATGAGAATGAAATAGGACATCCACATCTATGGCCCATAAACCAAATATGAGTCTACTATTATTTTGATATATAATTTAATAAAAAAAATTTGCCAACATATAATTCAATATAAGTAAATGTACTACATATGTATAGTTCAAAACCGGATCTATGGTAACTTAAATGGTTAGTAATTAGGAACATTATTATTTTAAGGGCCTTTGTGTTTCAAACCATGGATCTGGGTTAAAATTCTGAAAAGCATAAATAATGATATGGGATATTATTATTAGAGATGTGATCAAAATTTTACGGCCAAAATTTCTAATATCCCGTCAATTATATTTTTGAGAAAATCAGCTATTTAAGAACATGACAATTATATTTTTTAAAAATCGGCTATGTAGGTACTAAAATGTTCTTAAATTTTGAAAAATGGGTACTTTGATGAAACATTTTTTGTAGATTACTTTAGTGTTTACATATCATTTTTAAAATTCTTGTTAGGTCGCTTTAATTTTTTTAAATTAAACTATTAAATCTAAAATTTTAATCTAAATTTTGATTCAAAATTAACTTCGAGATACTATACTTGTTAGATTTTTAAAAACGTATTTGTTAGATAATATAATTATGGAAATTAGTTGTTATATTAGTGGCTTGTTAGATATTTTAGTTATGAAAGTTAACTAAATATCATTTTTGTAAAGATATATAATCAAATGCTTATGGAAGTTGCGTATTTTCGAGATAAACCATATTTATTAGATATTTAAACTAGTGGATTTGTTAGATAGTTTAACTATGTAAGTAAGCTATTATATTGGTAATTTGATATCAAATAAAATCAATTCAAATGTCGTTTTGTACATATATTTAAATATATGTAAAAATGTCTACAGAAATCTTATGCAAGCTAGTTAATTTCGTGATATTATATTCTTTTGGTTGTACTTGTAGTTCTTTTTACTGCTGTAGAAATTTGGCTGTAGGTTTTGTTGTTGTGGTTTTAGATTTTGTTGCGGTGAGATTTTGGCTATAAAATTTTGGCTGTAACTTTTTCAAATGAAAGCATGATTGGAAAATTTTTTCTGTAGGTTATTTTTATTTTTAATCATAAAAATTAACAGTGGCGGACAAAATGAATAACAAAAAAGTTAATCGTGTAAAATTGGAATTAATTAGATAGATATAAAAATAAACACATTACATTATTAAATTTATACAATTTATATATATATAACTCATTTTAATATGTTTACGAAAAATATAAGATGGACTATATATATGTATAGACGCATTAGTTTTAGATAATAAATTTATAAGAATGTATATATGATTGTCTACACGTTATATTTGAGTATGAACAAAATTAACAATTATTATATACCTAGAAATCTTTATAAATTATATATATCCTCATAATAAAATTAAAGAATTTTTACGGGGAAACAAATACATGGAGAAAAAAAAAAAACTATATGGACAAAATAAATCAAGAAGAAAAGAGGAGAGAGATATAGCAAAAATATAAGTGCTTTGAGAAAATTAGTTTGTACAACCAAAAGTAAATGACATTGAGTATTTTGGATGTTAACAAAAATAGAAAATCTACAGCATGATTGGTCTCATTTCAGGGTTGTGAAAATATATTTGGCTATAGAGAACTTATATTTCGATGTAAAGAGTTTCTACAACATTAACCAATCATCCCCTAAATTAATATCTACTGAAATATATGCAAGTTAGTAAAACATGTTTATTACTTTTATACATATATCTTCAAAAGTTATATGCAAGTTAATATTTCCTTTTAAAGATTAAATTAATAATTTATTACACTGGTTTACTTTAAACTTTAGATAAAAATTGATAAGTATAATTATTAGTTTCCAAAAATCTGATTAATTTTGGTTATGAACATTTTTTGGACTCCCCATCAATTATAATATGTGAAGAATTGATCCTTTTTTCCATGAGATCGCCGGAATTATCTTTATATCATAATTAAAATAAAATGAATGATTGTTATAGAAATTCTAACTTTACGATTAATCGTGTTTGTAATTTAGTTCTACGTATCGATAATATTTATCAAAGATTACAACTAAGGAAAAGCAATTTTAAATTTGTAAGAAATTACATGAAATACTTTATAAAATAATAAAGAAAGAATTATCAAATTTTGTTTTCAACTAAGGAAAGAAAAATTGACATCATATGTTTTACAGATATTCTATGAAAGACTTTATCATTATCTAACTATCAAGTTTTTGATTGTATTTGACTCTCAGTTCCTTATTAAGATATTCTAACAAATATTTTCCTTATCTAATTCTGAACTTTTTCGTTTGCATAAAAGAAAAATACATAAAACATACTATCACTGAAGATGTGGAAAACATGTTGAGTCTGAAGCTGAGGAAATATCAGGACTGAAAGCGCGGGAAACTTGTTGAAAGACAATTATTGTGGATGGATTTGAAAAATTGAACGATGTAAAAAAGGAAAACGATATATCACAAGATGGAAAGAAAAGGAAGTCGTGTTAAAAAGGAGAAAGAATGTTGGAATTAAGGTTGATGGACTTATATAAGCAGAAGTCCGATGGAGTGAAAGGCGCCGCTTTTGAAAAAGATTTATTTCGATTAAGGGTTGAGAGTTTTTAAGCTTTGTGTGAGGTCGTGGGGTAGAAATAGTTTTAGGGCTTTCTCTAAAGCACAAGTATATTGTAAGAATAACTTATGATACAAGATCAAAAAACCTTGTATTTGTATTGATAGTTCTTGAGTAAAAGAGTTGTTGGAAAATCGTGTGTTCTTGTTTTTTTTCAATTGGTATCAGAGCGGACATCTGAAGGAATCCATATTCCACTTAATCACGTGAAGATCATGTGACTAGAAATAGAGAACACTCAACTACCAATGACTCGAGTTGTGCTGTTGGACCCAAACAATTTCGGATGGTGGAGAGTTCAAATACGAGAACTTCTCAAAGGGTTAGATGATGAAGCATGGACTGTTGTCACATCTGGATGTACTACCGCTAAAAAGAAGAATGAAAAAGGTGATTGGGTTGATAGAGACTCAAGTGAATGGACTATTGAAAAAAAGCTCAAATCCAAATACAACTCTGAAGCTCTATCAACAATCTGGTGCTCCCTCACAAAGGATCAATTTAAGCGTGTGCAAGGGTGTAAGACTGCGAAACAAGCTTCGGATATCCTTCAAGCTACGTACGAAGGTAAGGATGATGTGAGACGCTGAAGAGTAGACTTGTTGGCCTCTGAATTCGAGAGAATCAAAATCAGGGAAGATGAAAGTATTGAGGAGTTTAGCGGGAAGTTGTCATCTATAGGAAATGCGTCTGGGATTCTGGGGAAGACCTACAAAGACAAAAGTTGGTAAAGAAATTCTTGAGATGTCTATCCAGTCAGTATCAGTCACACAAATCCGCACTTCAAGTGGCAAAACATTCAGACGAGATGTCTTTTGAACATGTGGTTGGCATAATGCAAGCCAGAGAACTTGAAATCAAACAGGAAGAGCCTAAAGGGAAAAGTGGTGTGGCATTCACAGCCTCAGAACAACCAACCTCAGAGTCTTTGGAAGACATTGTTGGTCTTATATTTAAGAAATATTTCAAGTAATATGACAAAGGACAACATTGTGAAGTACAAGGTGCGAACAAGTTTGAACAAAAAGCTAACAGTGAAAGAACTAATACTCATACTGAGTCTAACACAAAAAATCCAAGGAATGATGTTTAGTGTCATGAGTGCAAAGGCTTTGGACATTTTAATGCTGAGTGTACTAATTTGAGGAAGAAGGAAACAATCAAGTTTTTCGAATGCAAGGGATATGGACATCTTAAGTCATAATGTGTTTACTCAAAAGAACGGAACGAGAAGTTCTTTGAGAGTCAAGATGACAGTGATGACACTAACTCTGAGGATGACAGGGAGGACGAAGTGCTAAACCTTGTGGCATATGTTAGTATAATTGAGGAAGGATCACAGTCGGACTCTGATGATGAGGTATTACTGGTTGAAGAGAACAAGGCCATGTGCGAAGAGCTAACACTCCTCAAGACACATAACACTCAACTAACACAGGAGAATCATGTTCTGGTCGAAGTTGTTGAGAATCTCATAAGTGAACTTCAAGAGGAGAAAGTGATGACTCTGAATTTTCACGGTTTTTACTTAACAATTAGCCTCAATTCTGAGGTCTAAAAGCGTGCATATATCACATTTATGGTTGATTTCACTAAGTTTAGTGTTTTTAGGACGTTTGCATTATAATTTTCATATACACGCATTTTGGAGCTTTTTCAGGACTTTCAGGTATTTTTGGGAAGGATTTGAGAAATTTCAGAAAAACAGCACTTGACATTGGAATGGACTCAGCACTCAACTGTGGAATGGACTGAACTTACCTCCGAGCACCTACAGGATCGATCCCAACTCAATGTAGGATCGATCCCAGGCAGTCCAGCAACGAAACGAGATCGATCCCATTCAGCACCTTCGGGATCGATCTCAACTCAATGCATATCGATCNAACAACACTCCAGATCGATCCTGCAAGAAACCCATATCGATCTCAAGCAGTTCTGCAACAAAACAAGATCGATCCCGCAATCATGTTTCCAACATTTCTGGTGAAGTCTCAACCAAAGCCAAGGAAGTGCACAAAGACAAAGCAGGACTAAGATGAAAACTCATGAGATCGATCTCACTTGTGTTGGGATCGATCTCAGGTACTCAACGCCGGGATCGATTCCAACCTTAGATGAAGTTTGGATGCTACGAAGCTGGATCGATCCCAAGCAAGCACCCTTTAGTCCAGATCGATTGTGCACTCA
>OVBE01012418.1:0-11325 GCA_900406425.1 Iberis pinnata
AATTTTAGGTCTATGTACATCGATTATGCGGTTTAGTTGATTTCGAGATATCATCTACATACAGATTGTTTGAATTCGTTTGATGTGGAATTTAGCTAAAAATGTTATTTTTTATTCTTAGTTCTGAAATGACAGTAAGGATGAGAGGAGGCTACACGTCAACATTCGGCTCTACTGGGGCCCGTCGTAGTAGACATAACCAAGGCTTAGAGGCTACACCTGCATCAACATGGGGTAAAAATGCAGCGAGTGGAACTAAGACCTGGTTCTGTTACATTGTTATCTTCTAAGAACGCAATGCATAGAGAGTTTAACGTGTTTGGGTCCTTAATTTTGATCCTACTCACGTCGGGATCTAATACCCGGAATCCAATAGAATCACTTTAGTTATAAAGAACATACAACAAGCTTTTAAAAATCACTTTAAGCATGCGCAAAGGCTTAGAAGCCGCCTTGGTAGAGTGGTCCAAACATGGTTGCAAAGCTGTTTCCTTTTCTGTCAAAAAAAGCTTAATACTTAGCCAAAATCTGGTTCTTATGTTTTATTGTAACATCACGTACTTCTCATGTGACTCCCACTTAAACCAACTTAGGTTTCAATTGGGTTTGTCTCACACTTAATTCGAATTGTCCAGATTCAAGGAAGATTAGTAGTTATGAAACTTGTTTATACATTGTTACATCTATAACTTGAGTATAGTACTATGATGTTTATATAAATATTAGTATAATAGGTAACTGATAATCTTAAACGATAACAGTAATATGATGTTTATGTAAACAAAATATCATGGAAAAAATATCACGGTAGAAGAAGCCGAAAAGATTATTTAAAATATTAGTATGTACACGAAAATATAACCATATGATGTTTTTTATTTAAAAGAAGTTATAATGAACTAAATAAAAACGAAAAGAGAATAACGATTTGCAAAACTTGAGACAAAAGAGACATTGGTTTATTATTAAAATTTTAGAAAAAGTTATTTTGTTTAGATAGAAGTTGCAGAGACTTAACAGGAAGAATCGTTTATATAAAGACCACGATCTTGAATTGACGTTTATGAGAAATAAGTTATTAAAGGCTGCATTGTTTATTGACGTTTTTATAAATAATTACTGTCATTGTGAAAAAAATATATTAAAAATTAAAAAATCAAACTTCGGTTCGACACTCGATTTTCGGTTTTTTCGTTTTGAAGATCAATTTATTTGGTTCAAAATTTTTAATTTCGGTTAAATTTTGGTTTTTCGGTTAAGTTTTGGTTTTCCGGTTAATTTTAGCAAGTTCGGTTCGGGTAATAGAGATATATGTTTATGTGTATGAAACGAACGTATAGAAATCATGATAACACATTATTTATTTTATTTATTTAATTATTGACGGATATATGTTTATGTGTATGATACGAAATCAATTTGCTATGCATTGCATGTAATCATTACCTATGCGGAAAATGTATAGAAATATGTTTATTAGACAACTCAAAATTTTTATTTAAGAGACAATTTAATAACATGAACTAAAAAATTTTCATTTAAGTCACGCGTGGTTTGTGTTTCCGTCTCAACCCAAGATAAACCATAATCCATATACAAAAGATAGACCCTAGTATTGCGCCGTTTCAACACATCACACCGTTTTAAAAATAACTTATTAGTCAAATTTATTATTAAAATAAAGGAAATAAAATAAATATTGACGTCAGATATATCACACATATTTAAACCTTTAAACTAAAATAAAATTAAATGTCATTAAAGACGAAACGAAGTTTAACGACACACATTCATAATACATGACTAAAACCATTATATATATAATACATAGATGAACAATCCGTCATATTTTCACTATCTCCAGTTTAAAAAAAAAAATTCTCAAAAAGATGAATCACCTCCCAAAAGATGTAGAAGACAATCCAGCAACTCTCTCACGGTTACCAACCACAAGAAGGTACAAAACTATGCTGAAACTTATGAAAATTCAACTATAATGTCTGGAAGATCTTCGTGAAACCGAAGTTAGATCAATGGAGGTAGACGCGAAGATCTCCATGTTAGAGAAGATCAAAAACACTTTGAAATTAAATATGGAAGAGGAGCTGAAGAGATTGAAAAAAGAAAAAGAATACACCGAAGTGGAACTCATCCACACTCACCGCTAAGAAATAGATTACAAAGCATCCGATGTTAGATTTTTAGGTTAAACGCATTTAGTTTTTCGTTTTTTTTGTTTAAAACGGTTTATATTTAGTTTTTCGTTCTTTTTTGCTGGTGTGATTTAATATTTATGTTTATGATTTTTAGTTTTTTTTACTAATTCATGTTTAGTTGTTTTTTTATTATAAGTAACGTTGTACATTTTTTTGTTAAAAGTATTATAAGTCAAGTTATCAGTTGCGCATTTTACATATAAATAAAATAATAATAATATTAAAATAAAATATTAGTAACAAACATAATAAAAATTAAATTATATAGAATTTGGAACTTAATAATTTAAACAAAAAAACATACCTAAGAAATTACAAAAAACGTTAACAATCATCAACTAACAACAACAACAAACAAAACAAACAACACATAAAAAATCAAATGACAAAACGACCACCACCGATCATCTCCTCAAACACACAAATTTCATCTCCATCTTCCATCATTAGCTGTAAATAAAAATAAAACAGTACAAATATCAAAGATGATTTTTTAAATGTATAGTTAAACTTAATATTATATTAATTCAAGGAAGAGTACAAACCGAATCGGGAGTTAAATCTGGTGATAGACAATGGCCATGATAAATAGATCGAACAAAGCCATATTGTATGTTTTTATGTTTTCAATACCCAAACATCAATTTATTGATTCTTGTATAAACATTGATATTAAGTTTATGTTACACTCTCTCGTTTATGTTTGTAATCAACATTTTAAAAATAAAATTAAAATGTATATTAGAGGTTAAAATTTTTAAATATTATTTGCCAAATATAATAAATTAAACATGTTGGTCCACAAGCTTTAGAATCACCCTCTTAATCTGATCGAGTTCACGAGGTAGAGATCTCCTAGAAACACACGATTTTGCAGTAGTTTAGTTTTCACATTTAAGTTGTTTACTGATATAAACCCTTTGAACCTATAACTAATATTTCTCACAATCATCTCATATAATCTATATCCATTTAAATATATACGCAACAACAGTTTATTAAGTTGTTTAGTTTTCACATTTGAGTTGTTTAATTTCAAATTCGTAAACCTTAACACTAGACCCTAAACTAATATAAACCCCTTGAACCTGTAACTAATATATAGTACTCAAATTCATCTAATATAATCTATATTTATTTAAATATATATGCAACAACTCAGTTTATTAAGTTGTTTAGTTTTCACATTTGAGCTATTTAATTTCAAATTCGTAAACCTTAACACTAGACCTTAAACTGATAAAAACCCTTTGAACCTATAACTAATATTTCTCAAACTCATCTCATATAATCTATATCAATTTTAATATACATGCAATAACTTTTGACAGTTTATTAAGTTGTTTAGTTTTCACATTTGAGTTGTTTAATTTCAAATTCGTAAACTTTAACACTAGACCATAAACTGATATAAACCCTTTGAACTTGTAACTAATATATATTACTCAAATTCATCTAATATAATTTATATCCATTTAAATATACATTCAACAACTTTTGACAGTTTATTAAGTTGTTTAGTTTTCACATTTGAGTTGTTTAATTTCAAATTCGTAAACTTTAACACTAGACCATAAACTGATATAAACCCTTTGAACTTGTAACTAATATATATTACTCAAATTCATCTAATATAATTTATATCCATTTAAATATACATTCAACAACTTTTGACAGTTTATTAAGTTGTTTAGTTTTCACATTTGAGTTGTTTAATTTCAAATTCGTAAACCTTAACACTAGACCCTAAACTGATATAAACCCTTTGAACCTGTAACTAATATTTCTCAAACTCATCTCATACAATCTATATCCATTTAAATATACATGCAACAACTTTTGACAGTTTATTAAGTTGTTTAGTTTTCACATTTGAGTTGTTTAATTTCAAATTCGTAAACCTTAACACTAGACCCTAAACTGATATAAACCCTTTGAACATGTAACTAATATTACTCAAACTCATCTAATATACTTTATATCCATTTAAAATACGTGCAATAACTTTTGACAGTTTATTAAATTGTTTAGTTTTCACATTTGAGTTGTTTAATTTCAAATTCGTAAACCTTAACACAAGACCCTAAACTGATTTTTCCATAACATAAAAACTTACCAATGAGCAGCTAAGGCGGAGATAGTAAACGAGATGCAACATACACCGTTGGATATTTTTAGACAACTTAATTCATTCAATCTGAGTTGTTGTTTCCTTTCGAGTTGCTTTTGCCAAGAAACTGAAAATTTTGCTAAAATAATAGAATCTTCAATTTTTAGATTTAGTTTCTAATTCTAAACCTAATCCCTCTTTGACAAAAAAAAACCTAATCTCTCATCTCCATCTTCTTAACTCTAAACATAATATGCAACAATCGTTACATAATTCTCATATGGAGAAGTCGTGGATTTGGCTGCAAAGGTATCATGCCCATAGATCTCTTGAGAAATACTTTCATTCGCCGTTTGAAATAATTATTCTAACTTTTTGCGATTTAACATGTAGAACTAGTCCCGAGTACTCAGAATGAGAAATCAATTTCGTAAACTCATCAGCAAGAAGATTGGGTAATCTGACTGAAATGCTTTTCCCATGTAGAGATTGTCGAAATTTATGCCATCAAAAATTAGAAAACATAGTTGATCATCTAGTAATTAGGGGTATGGATACGAAGTATAAAATTTCTTCTTGGAGTATTCATGGTGAAGGAAGTTCTAATACAAAGGACACTACTATTGATTCCGAAACTGAGGCATTTGATTTGTTCATGACTGCATATTTTATGGATGATGGTATTCAATTTTAAATGAATGAAAATGGAGAAACAAATGATGATGATGATGGACCAATAGAAGAATATGAGTTCAGGGAAAAATTAAAAGAAGCTGAAACTCCATTGTACCAAAATTGCATCAAATATTCAAAGGTTTCAGCAATTATGGGACAATATAGAATTAAAGTTAAGAGTGGTATATCAGAGAACTACTTTGATCAGCTATTGGTCTTAATTCATGACATGCTACCTGAAGACAATGTTCTTCCAAAGAGTATAAATGGTATTAAAAAGTTTATGAAGATTTTGGTTTTGGTTACGATAATATTCATGCTTGCAAAAATGATTGCATACTCTTTAGGAAGGACTTTAAAGAGCTAGCAAGTTGTCCAAGATACAAAGTTTCAAGATGAGAAATAGATAAACACAATAATGAGATTAAGGTAGGGATTCCAGCAAAGATACTTAGATATTTTCCAATCAAGGATAGATTTAGGAGGATGTTCAGATCTAAAAAGATGGCAGAATATGTGCGTTGGCATTCTACCAATGCTACTGATGATGGTACAATGCGATACCCTGTTGATTCTATTACTTGGGCACAAGTGAACGAGTCATGCCCAGACTTTGCTGCTGAACCAAGGAATCTTATACTTGGACTTTCTACAGATGGGATGAACCATTTCTCTCTTCAAAACACCAATTACAACACTTGGCCAGTGTTGTTAGTGAACTATAACACTCCTCCAACAATGTGTATGAAGGTTGAGAACATAATATTGACTATTTTGATCCCTGGTCCAACAGCTCCTGGTAGTAACATAGATGTTTACTTAGCACCATTAATAGACGATTTAAAAGATTTGTGGACTAAAGGTATTCAAGTGTATGACTCATTTGCTAAGAAAAATTTCACTTAGAGCCTTACTGCTTTGGACTATCAGTGATTATCTAGCATTAGGGACACTGTCTGGATGTAAAGTGAAGGGGAAACAAGCTTGCAATGTATGTGGAAAGGATACACCTGCTAGGTGGCTGAAGTTTAGTCAGAAGTATATGTATATGGGAAATAGAAAAAGACTACCTCCAGGCCATCGTTACATATATAAGAAAGCTTGTTTTGACAACACTATTGAAGATGAGAATGCTATTAGGATACAAACTTGTGATGAAATATACGAAATATTAAAAGTGTTTAAGAATGATTTTGGAAGACCTCTACATAAAGAAAAAACGAAAAAAGAACATATTTGTTAGATGATGAGATTGTCCAAGAAGAAGAATGTGAAGAATCAAATGATCTGTGGCGGTGGATGAAGAGATCAATATTCTTTGAACTCCCTTACTGGAAGGTAAATCAGACTAACTAAACTACATTCTCTATTTGTTGTATTATAATAGGCCTAACGTTTAAATGACTCATGTGTTAGGATATGTCTGTTCGTCATAATATTGATGTGATGCACGTTGAAAAGAATGTGTTAGATGTTGTTTTGTCTCTACTCATGCAAAATGCTAAGTCAAAATATACGTTAAAGGCGAGACAAGACTTAGAAGATATTGGAATCAGAAATCACTTGCATCCAGAAGTTAGGTGAAAGAAAACTTACTTACCTCCAGCAGCTTATTGGTTATCGAAGTCAGAGATGATCATTTTTTTGCAAAAGGTTATCTAATTTCAGAGGTCCCGATGGTTATTGTGGTAATATTGCAAATAGTGTTTCTGTTAACCCTCCAAATATAGGTAGTTTGAAGTCGCATGATCATCATGTGCTAATACAGAATCTGTTACCAGCTACCATAAGATGTTTGTTACATAGAGCACCTAAGAATGCCATAAGCAGATTATGCAATTACTTCAACAGATTGTGTCAACGTATCATTGACCCGGAAAAATTTATATCAATGGAAACAGAGTTTGTGGAAACAATGTGCCAACTAGAGCAGTTATTCCCTCTATCCCTTTTTGATATAATGTTCCACATTCCCATACATCTATCTAAGGAGGCACGCCTGCGAGGGCTAGTACACTTTTGATGGATGTATCCTTTCGAAAGGTTTGATGTACTCATTTTCTTCAATTTATCTTTGTAATGATGATTGACTATCATCCATATATTTTGACTGAGTTATAGGTACATGAAAACACTAAAAACTTACATGAAGAATCATGCAAGGCAGGAAGGATGTATAGCTGAGGGGTATTTAGCCGGAGAATGCATTGCATTTTGTTTAGAGTTCTTGCAAAATTCAGTACCAGTTGAAGGAGCAGTTAATCGGAACAAAGACATTGAGGATGATGGAATGGTGGTTGAAGGTAGACGACTATAAAATGGTGTACATGTCACCCTTTCTGACAAAGATAGAGACATTGCACATCGCTATGTGTTGATGAACATGACTTCTATGGATCCTTACGTGTCATTCTGTTAATAAGGATGTCAATTACAAATTTATAAAGCACACTATTTTTTATTGTCAAATCATGATGCATTTGGAAAAATTACAAGCTGTTGATGATATATGTGCTAGAAATGAAACGTTGTTGTGAAAGAATCATACTGAGCATTTTGTACAATGGGTGAAAACAAATGTTACACCTTAACTAGAGTTTATGTTCATTAGTTATTTGATTAGTACATGAACATGAATTTAATTAGGTCATACTGAGCATTTTGGGCTTCAGGCCAACTTTTGTTTTTGATATTGGTTGTTCTGAGTTATTGTCTTCATTGCCAATTATTGAAATGTGTCACATATTGCGTACTGATTTATCTGAGTTACTGTCTTTGTTGCCAATTATTGAAATGAGTCATTGGTTGCTTCTTGGTTTATTTGATTGGAACATGATTTGTGAATTGCTTCAAGCCAGGTTTTGTTTTTTGTTGTTCTGAATTAGAGTATTCATTGCCAATTATTGAAATGTGTCACTGGTTGCTTCTTGGTCTATCTAAGTCTGATGTTTTCTCTGATTCAGATTAAATCAGACGCAACACAAAGGTATTCTAAGGAGATAAGGTGGTTGGAATTTGGACAAAAAAATGCTGCTTTAGCACATAAAGGATTCACCAGTAATGAGCATATATTTCATACAGATGCGGTTAAGCGGAAGACGCAAAACAATGGAGTAACTTATGAAGCATATATTATGTGTCGATCGAGTGCACGAGATACAAGACGAGTAGCTGATATGCTTACATATTATGGATTTATAAAGAAGATTTTACTTCTTGACTACCACATGTTCAAAGTACCATTGTTTGGATGCAATTGGGAAAATAAAGGTAATGGTGTGAAGGAAGAAGATGGTTTCACTCTTGTTAACCTACATGTGAACCAAGCAGCATATCTGAAAGATTCATTCATTTTACCTACTCAAGCAAAACAAGTTTTCTACTCAAGGGAAGATGATTCTTCAAATTGGTATGTTGTAATGAGAGTACCACCTAGAAGATATCATGAATTAGAAACAGATGAGGATTTAGTTAGCGCACCATTGCCTATCAAGAAATAGATGATGGAGAAAGTGAAGATGCTGATGATGGTAGTATATATGTTAGGAATGATTGTGAAGGGTTATTGGTAGTAGATTGAAATAGTTTTGGTGATGTTTGATAGGTTTTATGGTTTTTATTGGTTGATTCTTTACATTATGGAAATGCTACTCTTTTGTAAACTTGAAAATGTTTTATGGATATAATAAAATTATTTAATTTTAATTTTATTTTTATTTGACAAACAATTCAAAAGTATATTATAATTACAACACAATAATAACACAAATAGTTTGCTATCTTTATAAAACAAATTGCTAAATGCAATCCAATTATAATACAAATCTAATGCTATTGAATATATAAAACTAAAGCTATTATTAAAAACCTTTAATAACAAATATACAATGCTATTATAAAAATAAACAATTGCATATTCAACTACGCTATCGTAACTTCGATAATTATATCATACATTAAATCCGCTATCTAAGGTGTCCGACCTATAATGACGGGCGCTGTCAGAGCGTTTAATTAACCGATATGCTATCTTACGATAGAGTTTTTCGACCGCTAAAGAAAGACATATTTCCTGTAGTGAGTTACCGATAACACTTTTACTCCTAAAAGTGCTCCTTAATTTTCTCCCAACCATTTTGTCTTTTTTAAATCATGCAATGTTGTTTTTTAAAAAGCCAACAATTCATGAATTTTATTTTAATTTAAGTTACAACCTTCACAACATGTTTAAAAGTTAAAGTCTACAACCTATTTTTTAAAAGTCTCAAACAATCAACCCCTTAATTTAAAAATTTTTTTTTTTACAGACGGATAAATGTAAAAATGTTAACGATTAATAGTCTAGCTCTAGATTTTCTGAGCTCCATATTCGCTGGCCAAACAATACCAACGCAAAATCTATTTTAAAGCTTATAGGTTTACAGTTTTCTTCAAATCAATCAAACTCAGACTTAAGAAAAATAAGTGATCTATTGTTTATCATATTTGTTGCTTTCTTACAAGACTTGAAATTGAATATGGTCATTCGTTATGCGGATGCAATTTTTTTTTTTTAATATATAGAGTTTGAGTTATTAGATGAGTGCATAGTAATCCAAAGTTTAAAATGACAAAAAATTAAATTTATAGCTATAAAAATGTGGATAATTAAAAAGAAAGTGTAGATAATTTTTTTTTTTTTTTTTTTTTTAAACANCATACATGCCTAAAGAAAAATGTCAATTGTCAAGTGGCATAAATTTTCAAGACCACCAACTGTGGCATGAACGATG
The DNA here is from genome assembly GCA_900406425.1 of Iberis pinnata. Lineage (NCBI taxonomy): Eukaryota > Viridiplantae > Streptophyta > Magnoliopsida > Brassicales > Brassicaceae > Iberis > Iberis pinnata. Next base: position 9,774 of record OVBE01012418.1, read on the forward strand.
CCATTCTACCCGATTAAATTTATAACTTCCTAGAGAATATTTGTTATTTTTGTTGTTGTAAAGATAGATAAATAATAAAATGAAAAAAAAAAACAACTTCGTTTTCGACGACAGTTACGTCCCACCCTTCTACTTGTGGACAAAATATAGCTACATTTTTTACAATATTAGGTAGGTAAACAAATTTAAAATCCAAACTTACAACAATAATCAGACTGCAGAGTACGAATACTTGTTGACTAACAAAAAAAATTAAAAGATATTAAGAGTATTTAGTTCTATAACGCAATTTATAAAAATTCCATGTAGCTATATTATAATACATGCTATTTTTAGTATAAATATAGCTCAATCAGAGTCCTCATTTCTCACTCAACACATCATTCTCTTAACACAACCGTTTCAAAAGGCGGGAAAGAAACCGTTAAAATCAAAACAGAGTAAGAATCTCAAAAACAGAGTCGTAATGGGATCTTTGGCAGAAACACAAATCACTCCGGCAATTATCTCCGATGAAGAAGCCAACCTCTTCGCCATGCAGCTCGCTGGTGCCACCGTGATTCCAATGGTCTTGACATCGGCTTTAGAGCTAGACCTGCTTGAGATCATATCCAAGAATGTCGATTTTGTTGGCGGTCAACTTTCGTCAACGGAGATAGCTTCTCATCTTCCGACTAAGAACTCTGATGCTCCAGTTATGGTCGACCGGATCCTCAGGTTACTTGCTGCTTACTCCATTTTGACTTGCTCTGTTCGTAAGCTTCTTAGTGGAGGTGTGGAGCGTGTGTATGGACTAGGACCAGTTTGCAAGTACTTAACTAAGAATGAAGATGGAGTTTCACTCGCTGCACTTTGTCATTTGAACAGAGACAGAGTCTTTATGGAGAGTTGGTAAGATGTTGTGTCACCTTCCAAAGTCTCTAAATTGTTTATTCTTCAATAACTAAAGATTGATTATGATATTATAAGTGTAGGTATCATTTGAAAGATGCAGTTCTTGAAGGTGGAGTCCCTTTTGATAGAGCATTTGGTATGGATGCGTTTGAGTATCAAGGGACTGATCCTAGATTCAACAAAGTGTTCAACAATGGAATGTCTAACCACACAACCATTGTTATGACTAAGATTCTAGAGACTTACAAAGGCTTTGAGGGATTATCTACATTGGTTGATGTTGGTGGTGGTATTGGAGTTACTCTCCGTATGATTGTCTCCAAACATCCACATATCAATGGCATCCTTTATGATCTCTCTCATGTCATTCAGGAAGCTGTATCTTATCCTGGTATATAAACAAGTTTTTACAAAAAAAGATTAAAATGTTTCAATGGTTTATAAGATTGATTAAGATGAGTGTTATGTTGAATGATTTAAGGTATTGAGCATATTGGTGGAGATATGTTTGTGAATGTTCCTAAGGCTGATGCCATCTTCATGAAGGTTGGTAAATTAGTCAATGTAACTTTGACTTTTGATTTTTTTTAATAAATATTTCTTACATGTAACAGTGGATATGTCATGATTGGAGCGACCAACACTGTTTGAAATTACT
>OVBE01012419.1:2652-13421 GCA_900406425.1 Iberis pinnata
ACATTATGTTTTGAAGTTTGGTTTGACAAAGATGCAGATGAGTGCAGCCTCCCAGTCTCAATCCATTTTTCCTTCTGATTTCGGTTACAGGGTTGATAGCGGTGATTTTCAGCTTTGAATCTTTTTCGGTATCTATCTTCATATTCTTGATGATTTGAGTACTTTGTTTGTGGCCTGTTATATTCTTGGGAGTAATTCCTTGAGTAGGTTCTGTTGTCATTAATTGTACCAGCCTTGTAATTCTTGTGATGGTAATCTTCTGATGACATGTCTCTGGGTATTGGAGTAAGTGACTCACGATTCTGAAGAAAGGGATCATGATCCTTATTTCCAGATGGATTTCTCCTGAACTCTGATACTTGGATTCCGGATGATAGCTTGGATGTATTCTTCTTAGATACAATTATACTTGGGCAAGAAACAACCTCATGATCCAATCTAAAACACGCCGAGCAATGCTTTTCAAGTTTTTCGTAAACTAGAGATACTCTTCTTTCCTCACCTGAAGCAAATTCAACGATAGAGCTCATCATCAATGGGAGTAACCCATTAACATGGACCTTTATTTTTGCCATGGTGTCTGATATTTCTATTGCTTCAACCCAACCTATATCATGTCCAAGATTGCGAAGTAAATTCTCAGTCCAATATTGAATAGGCAGACCTTGTTCCTTAATCCAAAAAGGAATTAAGGATGGAAAGATGGAAACATGCTAGGTTCCCATTTTTGTAGGATGATCATCCATCTACCGAAGTGAAAGCGCCTATTATCGAGTACAAATTGAAGATCTTTTTCTGATCCAAACTTAAAGAGGAAGCAGCCATTACCAAAATTAGCTCTAATTGGTTTTGAATATGTTTTCCAGATATCTGCCATTTAGGAGATGAGATTCCAAATTCTTTGAGCTTTAGGGTTTGTAACTCTTCCCATGAGGGTGAAAGCATGTTTCTTTATTAGAAAACCTTAGAGGTGCATATGTCTCTGCAATACTCTTTCCCTTCTCTGCAAAAGAAAATTTCTTGGACATTTTGAGTAAGGTGATAGCAAACGATGAATATTCCTTGCAAGGTAAGCAAGAATGATTCACTCGGTTAAGAGCATAAAGGTAGTACTTTAAAACAGTTTCCTCTCAACAGAGAGTCAAAAAAACAGAGCAGCTATGGAGAAGAGTGGGAATCAATGGAGATTCGGGGAGACTTTTCTCTGATTAGGTAGCTTCCATGTCAAGAGATAAAGAGCACCTACTGCTCCCTTGGTTAGTTCAACCTTTTTATGTTATATCCTTGATAAAAACCTTTATTGAGTTCTTATATGTAACTATGTAAATGTTATGAGAACAAGTGTATAAATAACTATTAATTCTAGTCCCAAACTCTAAACTACTAGGTTTCTTATACTTAAATACAAATAGGAACACTAACTGTCCACTACAAATTCAAAGCATATTTTAACATGTAGGTTGCTTCTGTAATCGCATCAAAGCTTGGTCGTGTTCTTCCTCAAGGTCTTTAAATATAAAAACTACTAAATTACAAATCTTATTCATTTGGAGTGAATTCTCTGCATTAAATAGACAAATTTCCATTAATCATAAAACTTTGATGATAAGGTTAGGATAATGCTTGTTGGGCCTGGGTTTAGCACCCCTCAGAAGCCCAACCAGAATTAAGCCCAAGTACATGATAAGCCCATTAACTGCATGCTCCATTTGACCAGGTGGTGACACTTGTCAAGGTCACTGTTCACCGCATTAAGGTCTAATGTGAACTAGTATAAATAGAGGAAGAAGTCAATTAATGAGGTGGTTGGAAAAAACCTGGAGGGAGAGGCGGCAAAGAGATAGAAACTGTTGACCGACGATATCGACGAGGCAAAAAAGGTAATTATGACGACGAGATATAGAAGGACTAAATCAACAAGGCACATCGTCCAAAAAGATCTCGACTACTAAAAACACATCAACTTCACACGTATCTCGGCTATATAATAAAGTGGCAATATAATTCATACAAATTCTTAGCCGAAGTAAAAGTCTTAGTATCTCGGTGCCATGGTCAAACAGCCACGTCGATCAATTAATCTTAATTTATTTAATTAAAAATGTAATTCATGTCGTCTAACTCATATTTAATTTGACTGCGTCCAGTAATATACATTTTGAGAGGACCGGTTTAACATTTGGCGCCGACTGTGGGGACAGAGGGAGTTAAGACGAAGGGCTGATGGCTGATAGTAATGAAGGCACCGAAGCACAATCGCAGGCAGAAGCTCGTCAAACAGAAACCAACTGTTTGATCATTCAGCGTCTCGATGATCAAGCCAGGGAAGCAAGTGAATTTCGAGCTCGATTTGAAGCGGTGTTCATAGATAGTGACCAAAGAGTTCAGCTAAGTAACCTCAACAACATTCTCTTTGGAACACCAACTGGAACACCGGAGCCAAATGCGGAAGCCCAGACTAGTCAAGACGAAATTGCTGCTCTGAAGGAATAGCTCCGTGAAATGGGTTCACAAGTACACCGGGCTATAAGTTCCGCTCCTGAGATTGAGCACGTCGTTGAGGAAACTCGGCGAACTCCATTCATGAAACAGATAACCGAAGCACAGGTGAATCAAGTTGCCAAAATTAAGCTCCCACTATATGAAGGAAACAGCGACCCTAGTCATCACCTCACTGCATTCACAATAGCAATGGGGCGTACTCGTTTCAACTCAGATGAGAAGGATGCAGGATACTGCCAATTCTTCGTCGAGAACCTTGGTGGGGACGCATTGACCTGGTTCTCGCGTCTTCCTCCAGGGAGCATAAGTAGCTTCCTGCAATCGTCGACAGCCTTTTTAAAACATTATTCGATCTTTATCGAAAAGAAGGCTTCGACGGCCGATTTGTGGACGTTGGCTCAGGGATGTCGCGAACCTCTACGAGTCTTCATTGAAAGATTTAAGAGGATAGCATCCCGGCTAACTATTCCGAACGAAGCTGCGATTGCAGCTTTGAGAAATTCCTTATGGTATGAATCGAGATTTTGCGAAGAGCTCGTCTTGAATCAACCTCAAACTTTGGAAGATGCCTTCCATCGTGCAAGTTGTTTCATCGAAGCAGAAGAAGAAAAGACCAAGATGATGAAAATTCATGGGAAAGAGCGTCAAAGTCATAAAGAAAAGGATGAGTACAAGGAACCTCGGCAACATTATCTTAGATCCTCGGAGAAGAAGAATGTGATCCATTACGTCCAGGGTCAAGGAAGTTAGGCTCAAACTACAGCAAGAAGAGTCGACGAAAACCCCAAATCCTTTTGTGAATTTCATGGACGAATAGGACACAGTACTGCAGAGTGTCGGCATTTGAAAAATATGGTGCTTAAGCAGTATAGCGCCTCGTCGACAAGACAAGCAATCCCGTGGTCTAGACAACGAGGTGGATTTGGCCGCGGTGGTTTCAGACAAGGCCTGGCCAATGATCGCCCGAGTTTTGATAAGAGGGGTCCTCCGAGGCCTCCAATTGATCAAGATATGGAACCACCTAAGCGGGATAGAGAAAATACGGACGACGAGATACAACCCATACCCCGTCGACGAATCAATGTCATTATGGGAGGGTTAAGGCATTGTAATGACTCGGTCAGGGCGATCAAAAAGTTGGAGCGAAGAGCAACGATGTCGAAATTGCCACTTCGTCGAATAGCATAGGCGAAGAGGACCTCGTAAAGTTCACACAAGCCGATGCAAATGGGGTGGATTCACCGCACAATGATTTTCTTGTTATTGAACTGATGTTCGAAGATTGCGAGGTCTCCAGGGTATTGGTGGATACTGGCAGTTTGGTGAATATAATATTTAAGGAGACCTTTGTCAAAATGGAGATAGACGAAGCCAGAATCAAGCCTTCGGCCCAAATTCTTAAAGGTTTTAGTGGTGAGACAGTCACTGTAGCAGGAAGTATAAAGCTTCCCCTTAGCATAATGGGTGTAACCCACATCGTTAAACTGTTGGTCGTTGATGAGTATCCCGTCTTTAATGCAATATTGGGGACGCCGTGGTTATTTATGATGAAGGTTGTTGTGTCTGTATATCATTAGTGTCTAAAATTTCCAACTCCGAAAGGCACAAAGACGGTTCGAGGTAATCATAGGGCAGCGCGAACTTGCTTTATAGCCGAGCATAAAGCACGAAAACGCGTCGAGGTATAGCAACTACTGTCAGAGCCTGGCGATAAAGCCGGGCCATCATCGGCAACTAGACGGTGTACAACGGTTTTAGAGCCAATCGACCAAGTGTCTATCGATGAGGCTAATCCGACTCGTCGCACTAATATTGGCCGTCATCTGGATAAGTCAATTCGAAGCGAGTTAATATCATTCTTAAAAGGTAACATTGGCACGTTTGCATGGTCGATATCTGATATGGTGGGAATCGACCCGTCGGTCATATGCCATGAATTACACGTCGATCCTACGGTAAAGCCTCTTAGGCAGAGACGCAGAAAGCAAGGAATCGAGCGCAATCAGGCAGTCAATGATGAAGTGGAAAAATTGCTTCAAGCCGGATCCATAGTCGAGGTCAAGTACCCCGAATGGGTAGCCAATCTAGTCGTGGTCAAGAAGAAGAATGGGAAGTGGCGAGTGTGTGTGGACTTTACTGATTTGAATAAGGCATGCCCAAAGGAAAGCTTTCCACTACCTCATATAGATCGTCTCGTCGAAGCTACGGTGGGAAACGAATTGCTTTCATTTATGGACGAATTCTCTGGTTATAATCAGATCATGATGCATCCAGACGATCAAGAAAAAACCGCCTTTGTTACTGATCGAGGAATTTATTGCTACCGCGTCATGCCTTTTGGTTTAAAAAATGCGGGTGCAACATATCAACGGTTGGTCAACAAGATGTTCTCATCCCAGTTGGGCAAGACAATGGAGGTATATATCGATGATATGTTGGTTAAAAGCGCTTCGGCAGCAGATCATGTATCCCATTTACGCACATGTTTTCAGATTCTAAACATGTACGGCATGAAATTAAATCCGGCGAAGTATACCTTTAGTGTGAAGTCCGGCGAATTCTTGGGCTACGTCGTAACTCAAAGAGGAATAGAAGCTAACCCCAAGCAGATCTCGGCTATTATTGACTTGCCATCTCCTAAAAATGTAAAAGAGGTACAACGATTAACGGGACGTGTGGTCGCGTTGAACATGTTTATTTCAAGATTGACGGACCGTTGTCTCCCTTTCTATCAACTACTAAAAGGGAACAAAAAGTTCGATTGGGATGAAAAGTGTGAAGAAGCTTTCACGAGACTCAAGGAGTATATTTCAACTCCGCCTATATTGGCGAAGCCCTTAGATGGAGAAACTTTGTTGCTATACGTATCAGTCTCGGCGATGTCCGTCTGTGACATCAGCAAGGTACTTGACGGGGCAGATGAGGTATTCGATGTTGGAGAGGTTAGCTTACGCCGTGGTTGTTAGTGCTCATAAACTAAGACCTTATTTTCAATCTCATTCGATCGCCGTGATGACTACTTAACCTTTGCGTGCAGTCTTACACAGTCCAAGTCATTATGGACGGATGGCAAAATGGGCGATTGAGTTGAGTGAATATGATATTGAGTTCCGCAGTCGCACTAGTATTAAATCCCAAGCCCTCGCCGACTTTCTCCTGGAATTACCTCTTGAGCCCTCTGATTCGTGTACAAGTGTGATATGGAATCGGTATGTTGATGGCTCGTCCAGATCGAATGGATCGGGCATTAGAATTCGTCTCGAATCCCCAACTGCCGAAGTTATTGAGCAATCTATCAAACTAAGATTCTCAGCCTCGAATAACGAAGCTGAGTATGAAGCATTACTTGTTGGACTTCTTCTATCAAAAAGCCTGGGTATTAAAGCAATTCGCGTTCATTGCGACTCACAGCTTGTTGTAAGCCAATATAGAGGCGATTATGGGACAAAGGATGATCGTATGACTTTGTACCTCCGCCTCGTCCAGGATCTTGCGAAAAGCTTTGATCAACTTGAGATGGTAAAAATTCCTGGAAACGAAAATGCGTCGGCTGATAGTTTGGCAACCCTAGCATCGACATCGACGAGTAGGCTGGCGCGATCCATACTCGCCACTCCGAGTATAACACACTCCAAGGTCCATTGGGTAAGCAACGTCTCTGATGAGACAACCTCAGCTAATAATTTAACAGTTGGTGAACTCTCAGAAGAAGATTGGAGATCCGAGATATATTCCTATATAGACAAAGGTGCTTTACCTGCTGACAAGTGGGCAGCCCGAAGGCTAAGGGTGAGAGCTTCGAGGTATGTGTTGATGGATGGAATGTTATTTCGATGAGATGTGTCTGGCATGTTGCTACGCTGTATTTCGAAAGCCGAGGCTGATAGGGTAATGGCAGAAATGCATGAGGGCGCATGTGGGAACCATTCCGGCAGTCGTTCCCTGGTAATAAATATCAAATGTCATGGCCACTTTTGGCCTACTATGGTTGCTGATTGTCAAGATTATTGTAGAAGATGCAAAAAATGTCAACGCCATGCCCCGACGTCACATCAACCGATTGAGTGTTTAAGATTTTCGACACCTCCTTACCCATTCATGCAATGGGCCATGGACGTCGTCGGACCTTTCCCATCATCCCGACAACGACGATATGTATTGGTAATGGTCGATTATTTTTCGAAGTGGGTTGAAGCCGAAGCCTTTGCAAAAATTCAAGACATCGAGGTTCAGAATTTTGTGTGGAAAAATATTATTTGTTGGCATGGTCTACCATACGAGATCGTGACCGACAACGGTACTCAATTCTATTCACACCAATTCGAAGGCTTCTGCACCAAATGGAAAACAAAGCTAAGTCATTCAACTCCAAGATATCCACAAGGTAATTGACAGGCAGAAGCCGTTAATAAGACCATTGTTGACGGACTGAAGAAGCGACTTGGGAAAAAGAAAGGGTTATGGGCTGACGAGTTGGATGGGGTCCTGTGGTCGTATTGCACGACTCCCCGATCATCAACAAATGCAACTCCTTTCTCCGTTTCGCATGGTGTTGAAGCAATGGTTCCTGCCGAGGTTAACGTCTATAGCTTACGGCGAATGATGTTACCTTGGCATGATAATTTAAACAATGATATGATGAAAGGCAGGGTCGAAACTATTCCAAACTTTTTGACGTTCCTTTTCAAATGATTTCACCAATTACATACTAACTTTTCTCAAGTCTAAATGATTCTAGACAGACTCGACGAGCTGGAAGAACTGCGAGACCAAGCGCTGCTACGCATGCAAAACTATCAACAAATGGCAGCAAGGTATTATAATAAGCATGTCAAACATCAGCATTACACGATTGGTGACCTTGTTCTACGACATGTCTTCGACAATACGAAGGAACACGGAGCGAGAAAACTAGGAACTAATTGTGAAGGACCATACGAAGTGGTCAGCATCGCCACACCTAATGCCTATCAGTTAGCAACGTTGGATGGACAACAATTGACTTGACCTTGGAACGGTCGACACCTGAAACTTTACCTCTGAATCTTTTGTTACTATTGTAAATGAGAACTACGTCTGGCTTGATCCCTCTAAAATGGGTACGTAGGCAGTCTTCGTACTATAAGGAGACGCAGCTATTAGCACTACTTTGTATCATTTTGATTTTTTTTTTTTTGGGGGGGGGGAGTAGACCCTACTCAGGTACCATACTTGCCTAAGTTGGTATTACTTTACAAATCAGATTCTATCTTCTCGCGAGCTAAAGCCTCGTCGACTTTATCACGAGCTAAAGCCTCGTTGACTTTATCCCGAGCTAAAGCCTCGTCGACTTTATCCCGAGCTAAAGCCTCGTCGACTTTATCGCAACCTAAGGCCTCGTCAGATTTTTTATGAATTAAGGCCTTGTCAAATAAGCAAACTAAAGCAAGGTTTTTAAATAAGTAAAATTTTTGAACTTAACCTTTTATAAAAATGGCCTCGACGGAGTAATTCATTAACCAAATTAAATAACAGAGCATCGTCAGTTTCTTACAAAAAAGAGGATGGCTACAAAAGACTTAGTAGTTGACAAAATAAACCAAAAAATTCCTAAGTTTAAATAAGAGTTAAGCCTGAGTAGTCGAGGGGGGGGGAGTCTTGTTCCCAGTCACCTCTACAGTCGAGGCTTCAATTCTGCTATTTCGAAGACGGCCAACTTCTTCTTGGGAGAGAAGATCGTGGTTAGAGTCGGACTCATTAATGACTGGAGAAACGCTGAGATCCTCATTCGATAGAGGGAACACTTCGATCTTTTCGAGCTCTTCCTTCCAAGTCTTGAGACTCTTCTGCAGGTTTACCACGATGGCATCTGGGACCGAGCCACCCATTTCCTCGATCAGGTCCATGACCTTGAGGGTTCCTTCAATCGTCCCAATGTTCTTGGACGCAGTATCAGCTGCATTTCGACCATCCAGATGACCTCGAATCCTTTCGAAACGCGCAGCACATTTTTCTTGCATTTGTTGCCCCTTCTTCAAAATAAGGGCATCCCGGCTAGCCCTTTCCATCCCCAAGGACTCTTTAGTCACAGCAAGCTCGTCCTTGATTTTTGCACTCTCTTCCAGATTACGATCTCTTTCCCCCTCTAATTCTTCTCTTTGTTTTCGGCCAGCTTCAGTTGCACGAACATTTTCTTCGTTTAGACGGGTTATCTGTTGCTTCAATTCTTCGACTTCGGCTTCCAAGTCTTTTCTTATTTGTGCGTCTAAAGCGACTGCAACTCTAGATTGGTCAAGAAGTCTTTGAAGCTCCCAAAGAATCCGTAGTCTTTGTTAACGTAGAATCATAGTGAGTGACCATAGCATTGGCCGCTGCAAAGAACTGTTTCAAAAATAACGCTAAGTCATTTTGCAAGAGGTGGAATCTAGAGTAATAAGCAATAAGCAAAAGTGAATATACTTGAATACCATACGAGGCATAAGTTCTGAACAAGTCACGAGTAGAAGAGTTGGATGAAGAAGGCACTGGACGATTAAGTCCAGGGATTTGACGAACCAAGTCAGCACACGCATCGGCGTCGCCAATCAGTTTGGATGCATATGAGTATGTGAAAGAAAAAGGAACAGCTTCGCACCGAGGACGTTTTTGGAGTCGACCGTCGGCTTCCGCATTATCATCGAACAGCTCGTCGAGGTCGATGCACATGTTCTCTCCGCCGCCATCTTCTTGATTCTCCTCGTCCACATTTATAATTGGACTTGGGTTGTTCAATGATTCGGTTCCTTTTTCGGTATCCTTCTCGGCTTCTTTTTCAGCCTCCGTCCTCTTCAATTCTCCAGCCCCGTCCCTTTTCTTGGGGCTCGGCACCATATGGGATTTGCCTTTGGCCTTTTTTGCAGCCAAGCCCAACTTCTCTTGAAGCTGTTGGGATAGCTCGGCTTGCTCAGTAGCCTTCTCAATTTTTCGATTTTCTAAGGCTGCTTTCGCCATAGACACTAGAGTCTTCATCTTCGAGGGCGTTTTGGTTCCTTTCTTTTCTACCCCGGCGGTTGGAGGCTTCTTTTGAGTACCTGCCTCGGCCTGTGTCTTCATGGAGCTCTCTCTTAAACTCTTCAAAAATTCTGAAGACATGATTGGCTTTTTCGGGTATGAGTAGTTTTCTCGTCTAACTGAAATCAGAAAAAACACAATCAACGAGATAAGGAAAAGCAAGAACGAAGCTAAGGAAAATAAGAGGAAGTTACCCTTGCCGAGTCGAGCTAAACTTCGTCTAATCCTGGCCGCGTCTACTTCAGGCCACTTGAGTATAGAAGCTTTTGATAGCTTGTCAACCGAGTCGAGGAAGCAGTCTGGAAATGCCTCTAAAGGAAATGGTTTATCTGCAAAACGAAAAGGAAATGTGTAAGTACTTGAGAAATTAGATACTAGGGTTAGCTAAAGCACTACCAATCTCTAATGCCCAATCTCGCAAAAATTCTCTTCCTAATTTCAGCACAGCCGCGTCGTTAATTTTGACGTAAAAATATCGCCTCTTCCAATCCCATATTTTCCCCTTGGCTCCGGTGAGAAGAGTATACTTCGGCCTCATTCTCACATAAAAGAACCCGGTGTCAAAATTTAAAGTATTCTCCCCATTCTTCACGGCTTTGAGAACCTTGTGTATAGTTGCTAGAAGGTCGAAGAAGTCGATGGATATATCAATCCCTAACTCATTCCCTAAGAGTAGAATCGTCGTGATGTTGCGAACCGCCGCAGTCGACAATTGCGACACAGCCATGCGACGTTGAGCGCAGAAAGCCATTAACAGGTGCGGCAATAGAAACCAAAGGTTTGCGTCCGTAAAATAGTCTTCAAAGAGTGTAAAGTAGCCTTCAGGAGGAGACCACGGCCGTTCGAAGTATTGCGGGATTCGGAACTCAAGGTTGGTGTCTTCGAGTCTACATAAAACGCATAGTGCGGCCAACAAATCATATGTCATTTTCGTTGGGCCGGATCCAGTGAAAAAATCACCCTCTTCGAGGTCTGCCTCGGAGGTACTCACTTCGTCGAGAAAAGGCCCCGTATCAATTTGGGGAAGTTATTTGTCTGGAGTCACCGTTGTCCAAATTAGGTTGATGGACGACCAGTGTATTATTCCTTGAATCTGTCGATGAATATACCTCGTTCGACATAACTTCCTCTTTAACGGCAACCAATTGAAACTCACTGGACATTACTCGGAAAAAACAGGCGGTGAATCCTTCCGACGACAAAACTGTGCCGGAAATTTAGCGGCGGAGCAAAAAAAC
>OVBE01012420.1:0-13420 GCA_900406425.1 Iberis pinnata
ATACCTTCTCGATTAAACAATAGAGCTTCGAATCGGTGAGATCAACAATGTCCCAAAATAACGCATACGTTGAAGATCTTATGAGAATAAAGAAGAAAGAGAGAAATAACTAAGTCGATCGATCGAATTGATTATGTTGAAAGGTTACCATAACATTTTTGTATTATCTGCAATAGTAAGTGCCAAAACTAAGCAAATTTACGCGCCTCAGTATTTTTGTTTTTCCGGGAATGAAAAAATAGCGTTCAAAAAATTGAAACGCTATGGATAAAACCTGTGTCAATATACAATAGCAGTTACACAAAAACGGCTATCTTGGAATGCTATTGATAGTCATATTTATTGTAGTGTAAGAAAGTATCGTAGAGCTCTAGGTTATACATTAGATGATATCACAAGGATTTCACCAGACTTGTGCATACATAGGATACATTTAGAAGATGAATCTAAGACTTATGTAGAACATCAGAGAAGGCTAAATCCTAACTTAAAAGATGTTGTTAAGAAAGAGATAATGAAACTTCTAGATGCAGGTATTATTTATCCTATATCCAATAGTAGTTGGGTTAGTCCTGTTTATGTAGTTCCTAAGAAAGGGGGAATAATAGTGGTTAAGAACAAGAACGATGAGTTGATTTTAACTAGAACTATTACAGGTCATAAAATGTGTATTGACAATAGGAAATTGAATGTTGCAACCCAAAAAGATAATTTTCATTTACCTTTTATTGACCATATGTTAGAGAGATTGGCTAATCACCTTTACTAATGTTTCTTAGACGGTTATTCAGGTTCTTTCAGATTCCAATTCACCCAGACGATCAGGAGAATACGACATTCACATGTCCTTTTGGTATTTATGCTTATTGCAGGATGCCTTTCGGTTTGTGTAATGTTGCAGCAACTTTTCATAGATGCATGATGTCAATCTTTACTGACCTTATTGAAGATATCATGGAAGTTTTCATGGATGGTTTTTTTTTTCTATGGTTCTTCTTTCGATGTATGTCTTGCTAACATGTGTAGGGTTCTTCAGAGATGTGAGGAGAAGCATTTAGTGCTGAACTGAGAGAAGTTTCATTTCATGGTGACGAATGGGATTGTGTTAGGACACAAGATTTCTGAGAAAGGAATTGAAGTGGATAAGGCTAAGATTGAAGTGATGACTAACTTGCAAGCACCTAAGTACGTAAAGGACATTCGCAGCTTCCTAGGTCATGCAAGCTTCTATAGAAGATTCATTTAAGACTTCTCGAAGATTCCTAGACCCCTTACGAATATGCTGTGCAACGATGTCAAGTTTGAATGGGATGATGATTGCCAATATGCCTTTTTAGCAGTCAAAGGAGCTTTGGTAAGTGCTCCAATTGTGCAACCACCGACTAAGATTTTACCTTTGAAGTGATGTGTGATATAAGTGATTTCGTTATGCGAGCTATTCTTGGACATCAAAAGGATAAGAAGCTTCACGTCATTTACTATGCCTCTAGGACTCTTGATATAGCTCAACGCAATTATGCAACAACTGAGAAAGAGCTCCTAGAGATTTTTTTTTGCCTTTGAGAAGTTCATATCCTATCTAGTAGGATCCAAAGTAATAGTCCACGCCGATCATGCGACATTGCGGCATCTCTTTTCTAAAAAGGATGCTAAACCCCGATTATTACGTTGGATTTTACTTTTGCAGGAATTCAATTTGGAGATTAAGGACAAGTTGGGCATTGAAAAAAGAGTTGCAGATCATCTTTCCCGACTTCAAGTCAAAGAAGACGTACCTATAGATGATTATTTTCCAGAGGAACGCATTTGTGCAATAAGCACCATCGCGGATGCGAATTTCTCCATCCCTAGATTGCATAAGACTGATTTGATTACTCCTTGGTTTCGAGATTTTGCTAACTACTTAGCTGTTGATGTTGTACCACAAGATTTCTCAGGTTACCGAAAGAAGAAGTTCTTGAGGGATGTCAGACATTACTACCGGGATAAACCATATCTCTACAAGCTTTGTAAAGATGGTATGCTCCGAAGATGTCTGCATGAAGAGGAGATTCAGAATGTTCTGTATCATTGTCATGGTTCAAATTATGCCGGTCACTTCGCTACATTTAAGACGGTTTCTAAGGTACTCCAAGCAGGTTTCTGGTGGCCCACTATGTTCAGGGATGCTCATGCATACATCTCTTGTTGCGATTCGTGTCAGAGACAAGGGAACATTTCAAATCGAAATGAGATGGCACAAAACTTCATTCTTGAAGTAGAAGTTTTTGATGTGTGGGGAATTGACTTTATGGGTCCTTTCCCTGTTTCTCATAATAACCTTTATATTTCAGTTGCTGTTGATTATGTGTCTAAGTGGGTTGAAGCAATTTCTAGCCCCACTAATGATGCGAAAGTGGTACTAAAGATATTCAAGTATGTGATTTTTCCCAGATTTGGTGTCCCTAGAGTTGTTATCAGTGATGGAGGTACTCATTTCATCAATAGGGTCTTTGATGGATTGCTTAGGAAGCATGGGGTGAAGCATAAGGTTGCATCACTATATCACCCTCAAAAAAGTGGACAAGTGGAGGTTTCTAACAGGGAGATCAAATCTATCTTGAAGAAAACGGTAAACGATTCTAGGAAAGACTGGTCTTTGAAGCTTGATGATGCTCTATGGGCATACAGAACTGCATTCAAGATCCCTCTTGGTACTACACCTTTCAACCTCGTCTATGGTAAAGCCTGTCACATACCTGTAGAATTAGAGCACAAAGCTGCATGGGCTATCAAGTTGCTGAACTTTAACATAAAGACTACAACAAAAAGACGTCTTATTCAGTTGCATGAAATTGAAGAGATTCGTCACTTAGCTTATGAGAACTCCATAATCTACAAGGAAAGGACTAAGGATGCACATGATAAGAAAATCATTCCACGAGATTTTTAACCAGGTGATCAGGTACTGCTGTTCAATTCTCGATTGAAACTCTTCTCTGGAAAGTTGAAGTCTAGATGGTCTGGACTGTTTGTGATAAAAGAAGTGAAACCATATGGTGCGGTTGTGCTTAACAATCGCCAAGGGAATGACTTTGTGGTAAATGGGCAAAGGCTTAAGCCTTATTTAACTGCCTCAGATCTTCTGGAGGAATCTGAGATTTCTCTTGTTGATCCAACCTCCGTTTAGAGGTAAGGCTCATGACGTTAAACAAGCTCAGAGTGGGAGGCAACCCACTGTTTTGAGTTTTATTTAGTTAGCATTTCGATTTTTGAGTCAGTTTAGTTTTAGGTTCACTAATTTTTAACTTTTAGTTTTGAGTTCAAAGTGTTTCAGAAGTTCATAAAAGCGGATGTTCTGGTCGAGGGTTCAGATTGATCGATCCATTGGTGCGTGTTCAAAGATTCAGTTTGATCGATCGATCCATCTATGGATCGATGGATCCTTAAAGAAACCTCTTTTTCGCAAGTTTGGATTGGTCGATCCGTCGACCAGGTAAGTCGAAATTTACTTAAATTGAACCGGATTTTGGGCATTAAACCGGTTTTACTCAAATTGAACCAATTTTTCCCCCTTCTTCTTCCCCCCCCCCCATCGATTTTCAATCACCATTCCACCATTGAAACCTTCAAATTTTTTCAAAATCTCCCAAACTTAATCTCCACCAAATCTCAACCGATTTCGAGTTTCTTGAGCCTAATCCACACGATTTTTGAGCTCTTTCCGAATCTCAAACCAGTTTTTTCGATTCAAGCAAGGTATGCAACCCTTTTTCACTTTGAAGTTCTGAAAATTTTGGGGTTTTTAGGGATTTTGGATTTTGGTTGATTTAGGGATTGAAGTTGATTGATTATGGCCTTACTACATGTATTTGATGGTTGTTTGATACATGCATATGTATTTTTGTTGATTTATGTCGGATTTTCAGTTTTGATAAGTTCCGGTTTGAATTTCCAAAAGGGATTTCGGATTTTATGGAATTTGGATGTTTCTAATGAGTTGTTTGGATTAATTGAGAATTTGGAATGCTCTAGGATTGAATATGGATTGCTAGATTATGTCGGTTCGATTTCCATTGATTTTGATAACAATTTTTTTTGAAAATTTTCATTAGGATTGTTTTAATTATTTGAAAGTGGATGTGTTCCAATGATAGAAGAAGTATCTGAATTCTTGCTAATTAAATTAGTATTGCTCGATAATTGCTTAATACTTCATGATATGGTTGTTTTGGATTGAACAAACCACTCATTCTGCTTTGAAGTCTTTTTCTTTTCAGGATGGATACACGTAACTTCCGATACAATTCAGATGATTCCAGAAACGAGAGTGACGAAGGACAACATCAACCAGCAACTATCAAAACCAGAAGATCCACTCGGAGCTGAACCACTAAGCAAACTCCAACTAGACAGCCAGCAGCGAAGAAGACGAAAGCAACCTCTAAAGAAAGGGGGGGAAGCGGTCGCTAGCAGCACTACCAACAACGAGGAGGTCAAAGAAGTAGATCTGATCCTTGATCCAAAGTCCACTCATTCTCCATGGCCTCAGAAACCGAGGACACGGTTCAACAATTGTCGCCTCAATTTGGTAGTTTCCTAACTCAAGACTCACAAGGGTCGGAATGAGCACAAGTTCAACGACAAATAGGATCAATTTGATTCCATGTTTTACAATGCTTTGTTCAAGAGCTCCTTGGAGTCGACCCTGTTCGCCAATCATGAGACTTTGGCGGTGCTGGGAGTAGATGGTGATGTTGTGAAGATCTTCCACCGGATGGGTCTCAGAACCTTCTAGTTTCGAGACTACCCTCCCTATCCTGATCTCGCAAGGCAGTTCTTAGCCTCGTTTTGCATCCATACCCCCGGTTGATATCCGCAGAGCCCATACATCATAGAATCTGAGGTACAATTCTTTTGATGCAGTATTCTTTACAGGATTCCGATGGTGGAGTTCGTTCCTATTTTCGGATTCCGAGCAGAAGGGCACCTACCTAAGCTTCCCAACTTCTACTCCTACACAGATTTGTAGGAAGTTATTGCGCATGAACGGTATGAGTCTCGAGAGGCAAAGCGTACCGATATCCATAACCCAGCTGTCCGCATTGCACTTAAGGTATTAGGTTGCACTTTCTTCGGGAAGTTAGAAGCGTCAGCGGTCAGTTCTCAAGAGCTTGAGCTCCTCCATTTTACCATATGCCATCATACGATGGTAACTTATGAGGCAGACCAGGATCCGGTTCGCCATGATGCCAAAATCGGATGGATTTTTGCTAAGATCCTAGCTAGCCGGAAGCTAGACGCATTGAGGAACCCAACCCGAGTTGATGTGATGGGTAGCCTAGTTACCCCGGTTCTACATTACGTCGGGATTCCTCTTGGGTTGTTTACTCTGGCGACGTCAAGAAATCGCGTGGAGTGGACCTATCTTTTCTCTATCAGGTGGTTCACCAAGGACAGAGCCTACATTTTTCTGCACTCGGGAGGTCAGAGGTGCAAGATCCAGCTGCCGCAGCAGGATCTTACTAGCGTCACTTCCTTGGAGAACATTCATTTTTTTCCAGGAGCTGATTGCTTGGTTTACCGGGCTGCACCCGTACCTGACGTGCCACAACTTTCCCGAGGGTCTTTTCGTAGTAGGCGGTCCACTCAGAGACAGTAGCAAGACCCTAGTCCGGAGGATGACTCACCTATCCAACCTGAGGATTACAGTGAGTATAACTTGCCACCTTGACGACCCGAATTCACAGACGCCGAGACTATCAGATCAACAATGGATGCTGCTGAGAGGACCCACAACATGATTCATAGGATATGAGGCACTTTAGCGAATATCAGACGACCAACATGCTTCAGAGCACATCGGGATATGAGTGATCAGTACGAGGAGCCTTCGGTTCGTAGAGCGAGATGAGGTGGCAGTTCGGGGCAGGATTAAGACTGATCATTCCTGGTTATCTTTTCTTTTCCAATTTGGACTTACGTATTTTATTTTTATTTTGTATTTTTGGTGTTTAGACTTATTTATCTTTTGATCATTATTCCTTCTTCTGAATTTATTTTTACACCGGGATGGTGTGAAGTAAGTCTGGGGGAGGGGATATAGTAGTTACTAACATTATTTTGGTGTTTGGCTATTTTGGCGAAAATTTTCAAAAATTTTCGTTTTGTTAGATGAGTCTAGTCGAGTCGAAGAAATAATGACCAGAATCTATGATGACTACTACCCCGGTTTAAGATGATATCATTCTCTACTTGACTACTTACTTAGATTAACTGTTGCACTTAGGATTGGAACCCCATTGACTGATTTCTATGATTTTGAAAGTTCCGGTCTTTTGGATTGTTAATGATTTGATGCTAGCTCTATTTGGATATGACTTAAATTTGATCTTAATTTTCTTGCTTATGGTGTTGGTTATACTTTGAAAGCTGGATATTTTGCTCTTCAGATCTCTATAAAACCGACAAATTCTTTCAGTATGATCCAGATCCTTTCTCTCCCACCTTTAGAAAATAAAACTAGTTTAGAAAAAGTTTTGAAAGTGTGAGCTAGAAGTCCGTAGTCATTGTCGGGCTGCTAAAAAAAGTAAGAAAGAAAAACGCAGAAAAGTGCAAAAAAAGAAGAAAATAACGCAAAAAAGTGCAAAAAATAAAAAAGAAGGGGGGGGGGGAAAGGGTCAGGACCTGAAGTCGTTGGGTGCTCTGTTAGGTATGTGTGCTTTGATAGAAAAGATACTTTAGCGGGCAATGATCAATAATACCCCATAGGCAAGAACGCACTATTTGTACTAATTTGAATGTAGAGACCTGGTTGAAGTGATTTGATGGATAGATTGATTTGGGATTTAGAGTAGGAAGTATGTCATTGGTTATGTGGTGGTAAACAGTTAATTTACAGTGGTTGTTTAGGATTGGCGTCTTGTGGTTTTTGATGTTTGAACTTGGGTTGCTGAGATTCTGAGAGTTCATGTGTGGTCCTTTTCAAATCTCTTCTTCAGATATGGTTTTTTCTTTACTTGAGGACAATCAAAGATCTATGTATGGGGGAGTTGATATCACTCTGATTTAACACCTTATAGTGGGTATTTATACCTATTATTTAGTGTTATCCGAGTGTTTTCCTTGTGTTTTTAGCATGTTTTCAGGAAATTCGGTGTTTGGGACGTTCTGGAGAGAAAATGACGATTTTTGGAAGAATTCAAGTGAAAATGAAGAATGATTTGTCCTAGTCTCGAACAAGGATTAATTGATCAATCCAAGCATAGATTGATCGATCCAAAGCACATGAAGTTTTACGAGAGTTGAGATCGATCGATCCATCATTGGATCGATCGATCCCCTGGATGCTTAGATCGATCGATCTCCCGTGTCGAACTGAAGGAAAAACGAGCTAAAAGAAACATTTGACCTCAAGAACTATCATTAGTTTTTAATTATTTATATTTTATTTTCTTTTATTCTAAAACTATATAAAGCCCTTTTGGCTTATTATTATTTTAGAGAGAAGTTTTTAATAAGCTCTAGAACAAGTTTTATCGCTGAAGTTCCAGAGAGAAGAGATATACATATGTATTTGAGAGGATTTATGAACTGTGATTTCTTTATATACAATTTGGCTTTTTAATTCTTCAATGTTTACTCAATCTATGAATTATGTTCTTGCAATCATTTTTGAGTAGTCTCTTTGTTAGGTTTTAGAGTTTTCCTAGGGGAAACCAGATTTAGAAGTCTGATCTGAAGATGAATAAGTGCCTTTGCTTGCGGGAGTATTTTCTTAGGGGTTTATGAACTTATCGAATCCGAATTGAAATGCATGATCGAATTATCTAAATACAGCGGGAGTTTGTCTTTAGTAATTCAAGAATAGGGATCTAATACTTCGGGAGAAGATTAGTCTATTATTCTCTTTCGAGTTGGGAATTATTTTCAGTAATCAATCATGCATGTTAACCTTGACTTTTGACCTAAATACCTACGAAATTCTCTATTGCCTAGCATTTTTGTTAATCGTTTTACAATCGTTTTTATTTATCATTGTTCCATTTCTCGGTTACCATCATCATTTTTAATATGTTCTTACATTAATTTGATTTTAAACTGATAGTCGTGCTTTCTTGGTCTATGTGGATTTGATCCCTCATATACTACTGCGTTTGCTGTGCACTTGCAGTGAATATATTTGGGTTAAAACCTAAGTGTATCAAGTATCAACACAAGATTTTTTAAGATATGAAAAAGCCAACTCAGGAGCATTGTCTGATCTAATTGATTTGACACAAGTATTAAACTGTGTTTCAACATACTTGAGAAAAGTAGGAAAAAAATGCAAAACATCACTTTTAGATTTCAGAAAATAAATCCAGGTAACACGGATTGCATCATCTACAATTGTAAAAAATACTTATATCCTTCTAAAGACTCAATTGCAAAAAGGACCCCAGACATCTAAATGAACTAGATCAAATGCTTTTTCATAAATGTTATTATGAGAACCATATGGAAGTTTTTTCTGTTTTGCCAAAGGAGAAACAATACAATGATGTTCTAAAGAAGAATGCTGTAAAGGTTTTTGTAATTGAGAAGTAATGTTGTTTAAACGAGAAAGAGAAAAATGACCTAACCTTTGATGCCACAATTGCCTATCCAACACCAAAGAAGCAAACAAGCCAGGAAGCTTTCCAGAGAATGATGGGAAGTCTGAGATGGTAAACACATACAAATTGTGAGATAGTTTACACTTCCCAATCATCGAGCCCTGTGTAAGGTCCTGTAAAATACAATAATCAGGAGAAAAAAAATGAGCAGAGCAAAGTCTAGTTATTACCAAGGAACTAACACTAATGAGACTGAATTTAAATGAAGGTATATGCAACATATCATACAACATCAAATATTTAGACAATCTAACATTCCCTATATGTATGATTGGAACCTGAGAACCATTAGGTAATGACACTGTTAATTCTTTGACTGATCTCACTTCAGTGAACACAGAAAGTTTTGAACAAACATGTCCTGTGGCACCACTATCGAAAATCCAAGAACCAGATGGAATCAAGGAAGAGATTGTAGAAAAACAAAGATGTGGATAGGTTGGGACCCTTCAGTGAACATAGAAAGTTCTGAACAAACATGTCCTGTGGCACCACTATCGAAAATCCAAGAAACATATGGAATCAAGGAAGAGATTATAGAAAAACAAAGATGTGGATAGGTTAGGACATTTTGTTCTAGTCTTACATTTGGTGTGTAAAATGGTGTGATACCTGCTGTTGAATTATTAGCCATGAAGCCTTGTCCAGTGATAGATGAGGATGAATGAGGAACAAAATTGTTAGAAGCAACATTACCCTTTATAGCTGTTAGATGAGACAACAGTTGATTGATCTGTTCAGTATTGAAGATGCTCAAATCAAGATAACTTCCTGTAGTAGCATTAACACCAGCAAATATGGAAGAAGGTCTTTGTGGATTAGTTACCAAATCTGTAACAACATTTGTTATCTAACATTTGCTATCAAACTCTCCTTGTTAACAGCCATATTTGCCTTTCATATAGCTTGACTATATTGAATTGGGGAAGGAGATTTTTGTGCAGATTTTGGAGTGACCTGGAGGATAACCATGAAGCTTATAACACTTGGTGACCACATGTCCTATCATTCCACAATGAGTACACTCGGGTTCAGGCTTTGGCTTGTAATTAGCATAAGCTGCCAAATGAGGTGTTTCCAGAAGAGGTGCTGATGTTTGAAATATTTCATTGTCTCGATTAGTAACAGGCATTAAAACACGTTGCCTTTCATCCTGAAAAATCATGTTAAACACTTCTTCAATAGATGGCAGAGGCTTCATCATCAATACATGTCTTCTAGTATAGTCCTAAGATTCACTCAACCCCATGAGAAACTTCATTATACGACTTCTGTCCATCATCTTCTTCCAATTAGCAGCAGCTGAGCTCTCACACTTTCCACAAGTGGAAATAGGAAATTTAACAAAATTTTAGTACGTTTCCAAAATGGTAACAAATCAGTGTAGTAAGTGCTCACATCTCTTGTGCCTTGATTAACTACACACATCTGTTGTTCCAATTCAAGTATGCGTGTAAGATCATCTTGTTTAAAATGATTCATCATACTATTCCATATATCTTATGTTGTGTTCATATACAAGAGACTTGCACTGATATGTTTTAAAACAGAATTGAGAAGCCAAGTTGACACCATGTCATTATACCTTGACCAAGATCCAACATTCATATCATCATCAGTAGGTTTACGAATAGTTCTTTTAACAAAACCTAGCTTATTACGCACATTCAAAGCTACTCTTACTAATCGCTTCCAAGAATGGAAATCTACTCCACTGGTAAGACGATCTGAGACTAAGACTAAGACTAACCCAGCGTGATCATTGCTATGCAAATAGAACGTATTTTCGTGAAGATCGGTACCTGAATAATCAGAATTAGATCGAACTCCTCCAGGTGGAGGTTGAGTTGTCGAGCTAGTAGATATTGCTAATCTCAAGCAGAAAACTTCAAAGAAACTTGAAGAAGAACATGACAGAGAACGCAAATCGAATCAAGAACACTTTGAAGTACACGAATCAAGAAAGCGTGAAACAAGTAAAGGCGCGATTTGCTACTTAATCAATTCCGGTGGGAAACGAGGAAATCATATGAAGATCAAGCTGAATCCAGATCAATAGTTGCGGAAATTTAAGGAAGCGAAAGAATTTTGCTATGATACCATATCATGATTTCAACTCGAAAAGAAAAACGAGAGAGAGAGAGTAGTGAGAGAGAAATAAATGAATTTTTTTCATTAATTGTAAACAATATAATACAAGTTGTTTATATACAGATCATTAACCTACTTAACTAACTAACTAAACACACTTAATCAATCTAATACAGTTGATGAGTTTCTGAGATCTTCGAGCCGAATTACATCATGATACACGTAACGGCGAAATTGAAGGAGTCTGTGGAATATGTGAAGGTACATAGTGAGGGCAGAGAATAATGAAACAATCAAGACAACACACGTTCTTCTTAGCTGTCTCGTGGTACAAACACATCACGAAGAACTTCTCTTTATAAAGTGAATCTAAATATTGAAGATATACACAAGAACATATATTGTATATTATATTATAGTTAAAATTCATGTAAATCTCCTAAAATATAGATAATCAAAGATTTAGATTTATCTTTATCATTATTCTATTAGATTTAGTAATTATATTTGACATCTATAAATAAATGGTTCTAGTGATTAATGAAATCAATTTGTTAAGATTATAAAATCTACACTAACCATGCCGGTTTCTAAATACATGTACGATAGGAATAGGAGTTAAGGTGATAATTTTGTATGATGAGTAGTAACAAAACTGAGATGAAAGTGGGAGATTAACTACTTAAGAAACAAGAGTGGGAAGTAGTTAACGTACCATGTGTACAACCCAAAGTAAACTCTGGGATTTTAGTTAATCAATACAAAGGGTACATAATATTAGGAGGAGAGAGAAGCTTAGAGATGATAGAATATATGGGGGTCAACAGAGAGAGATAAAACAATTTAAACACTATAATTAATTATTAGGGGTTATTTCGCGCTATGCGCGAATATTTTTTTATATTTTTTTGGTTTTGTACAAAATGATAAGTAAAAGCAGATGTAATCATCAAGAAAAATGTACAGCAAAGCTAGTACATTATTTTGAGTTTAAAAGTAAGTAGCATATATTTTGATGATTAAGAAAAAAATGACGTGTTTTTCACAAAAGAATATTACAAGAAAGCTTCGACAAAAATGACTGGAGAGGCTGGTAGATTTTGATCCGCCAGTCAAATTCCTGAAAGAAATTTTCTGACGGACTTATTCGTCACACTATCCGTCAGAAAATGTGCCTGAAAACATAGTCGTTTATATTATCGCTGCCAACAGTTATATTCGTATTTCCTGACGGATAAATCCGTCACAAAAACGCCTATAAAACCGTAGCATTCCACCTTCCTTATTCACACATTCAACACATATATTTTACAAAAAATGTCTACTCCTTATTTTCGATCATGGATCTATGGTGAAAAAATGGATCCATATATGAACCTTTTGAACGACGGTATTCGCGTGGTGTTGTGGAATTCATAAAATTAGCATGTCGACAACCTCGGGCACAACGTAGTTGTAAGTTAATATGGTCATGCTCTGTTTGTCGGAGTTCTAATAATATCAGAATAGATATGGTTTGGAATCACTTGTATATGAATGGTTTTATGCCGACCTATAGATATTTTTAATATTTTTTGTAGTGAATTACTTCCTTAGGTCAACATATCTCTTCATCTCTTTAGTCTCATCAAATATGATGAGAATGAAATATTAATAATTTTGCAACAACTCGGTTTTTAACCCCAGTTGTTGTAGTTTTCATATTACATATTCTTAGAAATCGTTAGACTATAGATTTTCTTTTTCCCCTTACTTCGTTGTATTAGAAACTCATGAGATGCATTATTAATTCCTTGTGTTTCACATTTGCCTTAGCTGCATACAAAATCCTAAAAATTTCTTTTGCTTTCATAGCCTAATACCATATTATAGTCACAACTAAAATATAGATTTCATAATATATAATTTTGTGATATCATAATCTAAAACTATATTTGTAAAGATAAAATTTCATATGCATAACACGATACATAATTTATTTAGTTATCATTGAATGTGGTATTACTTTTTTATTTTCATTTATATTTCTCTTTTTTGAGATTTTAAATATAATTATTTTTAATAAAATGGCTATTATGTTTCCGTTTTTAATTGGCTTCTGAAGATTTTTTATTTTCATTTATATTTCATATATTTTTTTTTCTCTTGTGCTCATTGTCATATAGTATTTATTGTGTAGTTTTAATAACTTGTAAGCTATTATTTTTTACATATTGTATTTATGATTTTGTGTAATTATTCTCGTCCCATTTTTAGAAATTATAAATCATTTGCACATTTTACTGGCAACTTTTTTTTTTGCTTTGTTGTATTTTTTAAATATTTATTTAGACATTCAATCAGAAG
Organism: Iberis pinnata; assembly: GCA_900406425.1. Lineage (NCBI taxonomy): Eukaryota > Viridiplantae > Streptophyta > Magnoliopsida > Brassicales > Brassicaceae > Iberis > Iberis pinnata. Next base: position 13,074 of record OVBE01012420.1, read on the forward strand.
AGTACCTTTTCTTTTCCACGGTGAAAATAGATATGTGTTTTCTGCTATTACTTTAAAGTTTTTTTGTACCAATCTTTTGAATTTGTATACAAAGTTTGATTGTTAGAAAATAGTATATCATTTCCTTTTCTGTGTTTTCCCTTTATAATAGAATACTTAAAACTTCATTAGTATTAGAAACAGAAACCATAGAAGAAGCGCATTAGAAATCTCAGTTCATCAATTAGTAATGTAGCTCATCTAAACCCTAAGACTCTTCTTTATCAACCGTCTTCCTTCTAAAGAGTAATATAGTTCATCGGTATCGGTGTGTTGCCACGTCCGACTTTTCTATAATCTCAGGCACC
>OVBE01012421.1:0-13419 GCA_900406425.1 Iberis pinnata
CGGATCAAGGCAAATATCGAATCGGATCGGATATGACGGATATTTTGCCCAGCCCTACTATTGGAGGAGAGAAAACAGAATGATCACAATAAAGGATATATATATAATATAAACAAAATAATAATAATAATAAGTTTTAGATGATATATATATATACAACTACTTACTTGTAACAGAATATATCATATAATATTGTTATGAATTATGAATCACTTAAAAGGGAAAGAGGGAAGATAATTTGGAAGCATGTATCTTCTCAATTTGTTAGATTCAGCCACGTGTGCTGACGTGACACTTATGAATTTGTATGATTTGCTCAGAATTAATATTACTATAATATAATATAATGTGTGTGTTCGATCGGTGATTCACCAAAATTAAATTATACATCGTCGACAAAAGAAGTGTTTACATTCGATACAAAAGGGGCAGGTGTGACCATCCCCACGTGTGATCTCACATGCAATTAAGACATTTTTAAGCTAACTCTTTCATATACACAAATAAATTAGAGTTATTATCTTTAAGAAATCAAAAAGAAAACTTTGAGTTGAGTATAAGGACAACCATGTATAAGTTTGAGGATAAATGTTTATGTATTTTAAAGTATGTAACCGAATGTATCATCAACATCTTTTATAGAATATGATACCACGTCACTCTGGCCAAAACCCTAACAAGAAGCCACGTCCTCATTGCATTTTTAATCAAAAAAAGACCCATGAAGATATCACCATTAATTTAACGTATTCTTTTATTTTTATTATATAATTTTCAATATTGAAAAGGAGTTTAGGTCAATACTTTAGCTTTTTCACTATGGCTAGGCAAATTATCTGTTATATCTGATCCAATTCGACATTGCTTCGATCTGAACTGAAAAATCCGAATATCCATGGCTATTCAAAGCAAAACAAATACTAAAATTAATTATCCACACAAAACAAAAGAAATAACAAATACTAAATTTCAAAAGACCGGATATTCGATCGTTCCGTATATTACATATTATTACACCATATATATTTATATGTTTTTCACATACTAAATAAATAGAAAACTTAAAAGGAAAAACATAAAATAAAATAATAGGTATAAAAGTTCATACGAACTAATAAATACCAATGTGGAAATAATAATATGATTTACGTTACAATGGAAGAAGATATATTCTTTGATGTCTTTTACTTCTTCTTTTTTTTAATGACCCTGGTATCCGGAGCCCCGAAGAACTCCGACTAGACCCAAAGCGTTCGCAGTCGCCAAGAGCATACATGAGGGCCGTCGAATTCATCTCATATTAATTGACGGTGGCCGGGATTCGAACCCAGGTGGCGGAACTCACATTTGTGAACCCTTTACCACCAGAGTTAGAAGCCTCGATTTGTCTTTTACTATTTACAAAAATGAAACAGTCGTTTCAAATATGTGCGTCTAAATTTTGACCTTTTGTTTAATATTTTATCTAAAAGTTAGTTGATTTCAATTATTTACTACTTATTGGATAATTCTAACATAAATAAATATATTTTTAAAGAATTTATTAACATTTTTTGGATATTTGTTGAACTGAAATGAGAATACCGGATATCTGCAAATATTTGTAAAATTTTAAGATATTCGTAAATCCGGATATTCGTGCTTTTCAGGACCAAAGCAAATCGCTAAATTAGATATCCATCAAAGACAAAATAAATAACAAATATTAAAATTTTACGACTAATCCGCTTCGTGTCTAGGCCTATTTTTCACGATTCGAGACCAACCATTGTTAATATTTTTAAGGTATAAAACATTTTTTTGCCGTAAATCTTCTATATATTAAAAGGAAAAACTTATTGAAATTTTTAAAAATTTGTAATAAATTACATGATATACCATTAGTAATTTAAATATAAACACATTATCTAAACTAAAAATCTTTACCAAGATTTTTGTTTTAATTTTATTTTACTTTACAAAATTGATTTTTAGATTAATTTATAAAAAAATATATGTTCTAAGACTATAGATATAATATATAATATATAATGTAATAAAATTTTAAATAAATAATTTCAAATTTGTTAATATATAAATAATATAAAACTATTTATATTAAATTTGATATCTATAAATTTATATTATTAAATATGTGTATCTTAATTAATAAACCAATCTAACATATATTTGAACATTTCTTTATATACTATATAAAAAATAAAATAATATATTTATTACGTTTTATGTTATATAATTAAATATTTTATACAAAATCATTACATTTTTACTTCTTATTTATATAAATATAGTCAACAAATTTTATAATTATTATTTTTAAAAATATATAATAATACATAAAATTTAAGTCATACTTATATTATATAACATATTTTCATGTATAGTTCATGATATCGTTTAGTAAAATTTAAAAGGCATAACATCAAAATAACCGTATTTAACTGACTCAGTTAATTTATCTGTTATACATATTTATATTTATATATATATATATATATATATATATATACTTTGTGAACTTGGCTTCCACATTTGAGTATGAACGACAATCTCTGATTACGGTTTATGTTTTCTTAGTAAATATAAACATAGTGATTGACCATCTTTATTTTTGTAACAGAAATCAATTAGGAACACAAACATTTTGAATCAAATTTCAATGAAAAAAAAACTGCAAAAATGAACACAACTACTTGACCGGAAGTAATTTTCTTTACACCACGTTTGTGTATTAATTAGTCATTCCACTACAGGTCATCACACGAAAATGTAATAAGTAAAAATGAAGCAATAGGCACCTATCTCCATTACACCTATAAGGATCGGACGAAACAAATACTGTATATTTGTGAGTTGTGAGGTATTCGCGATCCGATCTACTATGTGTTAGATTATCAAATTTATGATTTGTTTTTATTCCATTACTTTTAGAATATTAAAAATCAAATATTTTTAAAAACTTGAATATTTGTCGGATATTCAATCCTCTCTATAGTAAGAGTCCAAATTGTCTTTAGAAAAAGTCGAAATAGTAAAAAAGATAAAAATATTAACAATTTAACTAAAAAATGACAAATATTTCTTGTAAATAATATTTATATTTTTTCTTGACATTATTATCATATGGATAGAAAAGATATACTATATATGTAATTGTTTATATATATATATATATATATATATATATAACATAGCAGATTGGATATCCAATACATAAAATTTAAGTATTTGCAATTTGTATTATTTTTACGAATATTTAGTTTTGATATTTGCTTAGCTTTATAATATTACAAATATTCATATTTATTGGATCGAATCACAATGAATAACGGGTCGAATCGAATTCAGCGGTTATATGTAGCGATAATATTACTAATGCAATATTAACTTTTTGGGTATAAACTAATACAAAATCTAGATAGGTTTTCCTTACTTCTCATAGTTCCACCTCATTATTTACATAATATTTGAGTTTTAATTTACATAATTTGTTGAACTAATTTCTAAGTAACTTATTCACTACACGTTACACATTTAATTATTTATGAAATAAATATGAACAGTCCATTCCCTTTTACTATATCACAAAACTAAACAGAAAATAAAATATACTCATTAACTAGAAAACATATATATTAGTTTCAGCATTAGTGTTTGTTAATGTATTCAAGGTTTTCGTAAAATAATGACTACAAATTATGAACAAAAATTACCAACAAACTATGTTTATTAGTAGAAAAGACTCTAAAATAAACAAAAAACTAAATTACACTCACCATAAAGTAGTCATATTAATTTTATAAGCATTGTTTTATTTAAGTATATTCAACAATCACAAAATGAAGTATATAAACTCCAAATTTTGTAAGTTTTATATTACACTTTGTAAACTCATTTATTAGTTTTAGATTAATTATTTTGTTTTCTTTATTTTCTTCTTATTTCATAAGATATTTGAATTAATCACCAACTCATGGGAGGTTATCCAAACACAATTTTCAATAATATACTTTCTTGAATAAAATATTTAATGTGCTATAAAATCATGTCAAATGTTTTTGAATGGTGTAAATATGGAAAAATTGAAGCACATCTTTCTATTCAATGTTCAAAATGAATAAATATGTTTTTATTGTGGTTCAAAAAATTAGTTATATTAAATTTTTCAATAGATCATCTTACAGTTATTTTTGTGAACATTATATCATAAGTATATATAAATAAATAAAACAGAAAAAAATTGAATAGAATACCAACTAAATTATTTAACAAGACATATTAAAAAGTTCGTTCGATAGTAACTTCTAGATTTTTTTCATAAAATCTAAAAAAATACATAAACAATGATTTTCATAAAAAACATAAGGAAAATGTAGAAGATAATCATTATAACATTTGTTAATGATTATTACTATCTTACAAAATTATATTGCAACTTTCAACATATTTTTATAATTATATTCGGTTAAATTACTTTGTAAAAAAAAATCCAAATATATATTAAAGCTATAGTATTTTATTCAATTTTTTGTATGATATATTTTTTAATTCAATAACTCTAGTTAACTTTACAAGTATAAGAAAATGACTAAAGAGAAAAATCAGGAAACACGGTAAAATGACACTACAATCGACCTAAAGGACAGTAGATATTTGTTTAAAAACTATCCTTAAGTTTGTACTTTTTTTGGAGAGAAGAACTATATATTAAAAAGAAAATTGAATGTTTTAAGATATTTGGAGATTCAATAAAGTAGAAGTATAGGATACGAAATGCTCCTATATAGTATAATAATACGACATGAAATCCCTAATCACGTGCCTTAATTGCTGGACCTTCCTTTAATTAATCTCATAAAAATTAAAATTAGTTTCATTTGCTTCGTTTTTTACAGAGGAAACCCGCCTCCTCATCTGGCGGGTTGTTCCCCACAAGCCTTAGCCTTTTCTCTTTTTGTTTCTCGATCTCTCAACTTTATATTTTAACACCTAAATTAAATTTATATGCAATTATGTATGAAAATGTATTTTAACCGCGGGCTCAATATTATTTTACATGGGACTTGAGAGACCATTTTTCTTTTGACCGAAAAGGTGGTAGTGTAAGCTACTATTTGTTTTATTTTAATTGCCGCTTTACAATCCTACTCTATTACCCCCTCTGATTCATTTTTAATTCCCTATTATTTCTAGTTAATAAGTGCAAGTTGTGAGACTTTTATACATACAAATTTTACATATATCTTGTCTTTTAGATATCAAGATGTATGAATATCATTCCTTTACAACAAGTTAATTAATCTGTTATTAAAAACCGATGCATCATGCAAGACCATCAAAACTTGCCCTCGAATGATTGGATGTAAATCAGCAAAAAGCAAATATTATTAACGTCATAATTTGGGTATAAGACATAAATTTAGAGGTCTAACATGAACATTTAACAATAGAGGGGTTAACCTGTAATAAAAAGTAAGGTAAGTAAAAAAAAAAAGAGAAGAAAATCCGACCCGGTAGAGCAAAATCAGGTTGGGTGGGTTAGAAAAAGTGGAGAAGAAAGAGTTGTACTGCATGTACGGCAAGTGGAGGGCATAGAGACATAACATTAATGGTTTAGTTTGGTTTGATTTGGTTCGGTTCGAACCAATTGTACTTCGGTAAATTCGAAGATGCCTCACAAATCTTTTGCGACGTTGTATGAACAAAATTTATATACGAAAAAGGTCATCTCCAAACCAAAACAAAATTGTATTTGTTTATTTACTACTTTACTTAAACGAAAATATTGAATATTTATTTGAAACACCACTTTCAAATTTTAAAAATACCACAGGTTCCCAGAAGTTTCAAAATATTACTAAATTATTTTTTTCAAAACTATCACAAAAATAAAAAGTAAATTTTGAGGACTTATAATTTAAAATTTTATGAGATATCAAACAAAGTCTCACATTGGAAACTAAATAAAAGATAATATCTTATTATATAAACCGAAACGCGTTTAACATGAGTGCGACACGTAAGCAAAATTATAATTAATAAGATTGGGACACGTGTCACTGTTAATTAAGATCATGACATGTGTCAACGTAGTATTTAAACTAATGGAAACTTTCTTATTGTTAGTTTTTTATTTTTATGAAATAATAATATAACAAAAAGGAAATGAGTTATTATTATTTTAAATGGAAATTATAGAAAATATATTAATATTATAAAATTAAAATAACAAAAATATACAATGTATAAAAAATATATATATCGATAATTTTCTCATAATTTTGATAATCGATAATTATGAATATTTATAATTATAATTATAATTTACAAAAAATATAATAATAACTAAACTTCAACTTTAACGTCGATTATAATATATAATCACTTGGATTATCATTTTTAAATTTAAATATTTTACATTTATCCGCGTATCACGCGGTACCTAATATAGTAATATATAAAGAGATGACCAACTCTAATTAGTACAATATCTTTTGGAAAGAAAATCAAAAGTAAATTCATGCGCACCAGTTTCTTAGGTCCAAAGTGGAAAATATCATACTAATTTGACAATATAAAGTTGGACATATGCTTAACAACCCTAACAATTGATATCAGAACCATGTTGATGAGAAATTTATAAGAAAACCAAAATACCCTTCGAATTATGAATGAGAAGTATGTTTGGCAGATATCAAGTCAGAAAATCTTGGAAGTCAGTTGTGGAATACGAGATGAATGTGGTCCTAAGTTTGAGAGGGAGAATGTGATATATCAAACAAAGTCACACATTGAAAACTAAACAAAATAGAATAGATGTCCAAATCTAATTAGCACGGGACATTTCGGGAAAAAAACCAAAAGTATAAATATGCGGGTCAGTCTCTTAGTCCCAAAGTGGACAATATCGTACTAATTGGACAATATTGTACTAATTGGACATGGTTTTAACAATCCCACCAAAATTTTGGGTTTGGTTTCACTAATTAGAGTTTAAAGTTTACTTATGAAGGTGTGGATTTTTTTTTGGAGGTTTAGAGTTTAAATTTGAAGTTTTAAAGTTATTGTAAATATATGGTATTTTGGAATAAAAATATTTTTGTGGTATTTTTGGAAAACATAATAGAATTTTTAGAACTTTAAAAAATGTGTGATAGTTTTTGTGATATTTTTTTAAGAATACCTCAAAAATATTAGATAAATTGTATATGAGATACAATATATGTTACTAAAAAATCGAATTATGTACAAATCTTTTCTAAGAAACTATATATTGTATTTTATTTTTGTATTTTGATTTTTTTAATTATGATAGCGTGATTTAGTACTTCAAATTTTATAGGAATTCAAAAATACGACAAAAATTAGGTATGTTCCGAAACACTACACACTCCCAAATTATTTTTAAAATACCATAAATTGTTTATGTTTCAAAAAAACCACAAAATAAAAAAATTTAAACTTATAAATTTAAACCCCTTATAAATAATCCACTTTTAAACCATAAACTCTATTTACTTAAACTCCAAAATTTAAATTATAAACTCTTAAAACTCAATTTTAGATTTGTGATATTTTGAAACAAAAATATTTAATGATATTTTTTTGAAGAATTGAAAGTATGTGATTTTTTGGAATATAAACTTATTTTGTGAAATTTTATAGAATTCTTCAAATTTTATCAAATACAAAATTTTTATTCATGTAGTGAAATATCAGTTCTATTTTTATATCTCTTGTCGGAGATTGATGACAGATTAAAAGAAAATTATGGTTAAGCCAGATTCGAAGTTTCGAACTATGAACTAAGTCAACAAAAATAATCATCAGTAAATCATTTGCTCATCTTCAATAAATGTACATGGTAGTTAAAGTAAAATTAAATAAATTAATATAAATTAAAGTAGCGATCGCAATTTAAAATAAATTCAAACAAAAGCAAAAATAAAATTAAAGAAAATCTAAGAGAATACCATTTTTAAAAGCATTGTTCTAAAATTCTACACATTATCAATTACTTAAAAAATACCATAAAAAATGTTTTCATTACAAAACATAAATTTACAATCACTTTTAAACTTCAAATTAAAACCCTAAACTTCCAAAACCTAAACCCTAACCCCCTTAAAGTTAAATTAAAAACTTTAATTAATGAATCCAAACCAAACATTTAAATGTTAAATACTTATAATTCAATTATATATATATATATATATGATATTATTGGAAGAAAAATGATTTATGCACCAAACTTTAACACCATAACTAGTACAAATTGTAAAGTTTAGTAGGACTTTATAAGTGTTATAGTGATTAAAACATATGCTAGAAAGAAAAGTAAATTAATTGCACCATGATTTTTGTTAAAGAACTGATGGTATTGTGGTAATTCCATGGACTATAGTATTTTGGTACATAAAACTATTCTTAAATCGAAATATCATGATTTTCATGGTCAATAAAAAATTCTAATAGACTAATATTAGGAGTTTTCAAAAGCACCACAAAAAACTATGTATGTTTCAAAAATACTATTCGTTCCCAAATTATTCTAAAATAACATTAAAATGTTTTTGTTTCAAAAATACTACAAATTTAAAAAAGTTTTTTGAATTTTTTGGATGAAATGTTCAGTTGATTAATCAAAAGATGTGAAAATAATATTTACAAATGGTCTTTGCCGAAAGAAATAAGAATGAAGAAACTTTTAGGTTAAATGAGTGGTCAAGTGTGCCTCGTTAAAACCTGTCAGTATAAGACTCAGTGGGATAAAACAAGCAACATGAAAAGAGTACAGTCTTTGAACACAACCTAAAAGTAGATACAAAGGTAAGCTCACTGAAGCTAGACTTAGGATGAGGAGGCTACGAGTGGTGTAGAGATAACCATCGTTGGTGAAGTGCATGGAGAGGCGAGTAGATGGTGTAACGGAGGCTTGTGATGCGGTCCGCAATGCAACGAGTGATTTGATTCTTGATATGAGAAACTGTGTGGTGCGGTCTTTGGTAATATCGACCGTTCCTCTCACGCCGTATATGGTATATTTTGGCTTTGAAGCATAGTTTGTCAAGGATGACATCTAGATGTGGTAGTGACCGGAGTCTAAGAGATGTGAGCGTTCTGGTCCAGTTCGGCGTGATGTGCGAGTGGAGAATAGCAGTTGTGAGGTCGGACCAGACTGTGAAACTGAATGGGCGAGCGAAGAACAAGTGATCCATTGTCTCATCAGGTTCACCACATAAATCGCATGGTAATGCATTCCCCCAACAGCTTATTCACGAACATGTGGATAAACTGTCAAGAACTGCAAGCCAAGAAACAAATCGACGAGGACCATGGCTTTTTCGAGGGAGAAATACTTATGTGCTTCCATGTATGAGAGGAGGAGAAAGTTGGTCGATATTGATCAGTATTATGACGCCATAGTACCACATCTTGACTAGCGGTAAGAAAGGGTCGTGGCATTCATGTGAGATGATCATGAAGATGACGATGAGCAAGCACATGGGATCGTCGGATAGCCTAACTATTCTGATTAGTTGCTGCTGCGATTGTGGCATGTCGAGGGATACCAAGCTCCCTAATGCCCGCATCTCCTGTTAGCGCAATCAAAAGACCAAGTGTTGACCAGTCTTCGAACCAAATGATGTGTTGTGACCATCCCCTATGTTGAAGCGTAGGAACTGAGTTGTCATAGGACAAATCTTGAGTAGTTTTTGCCACATCCATGAGTCACGAGTGTTGGTTTGGATATCCCAAAAACTTGAGCCGCATATGAGGTGATGCTTTGCCCATGTTGTCCATAGTGAACCTAAATCTGAAACTAAACGCCAAATAAGACAAAGTGAGAAAACAAGAGAAGAATCCTCAAGATTACGAATACCGAGCCCCCTGTATCTTTTGGAGTACAAACGTCATGCCAAGCAAGCTTGGCGCTGTGATGAGAGGAAGGTGAACCTGACCATAGGAAATTACTACAAAGGCTATTTATCTCGTGAATGCAAAATTCAGGTAGGTGGAATGACGATTGCCTGAAATTGATCGTACTAACTACTACCGATTTGATCAATTGTAACCTGCCAGCGTAGAAGAGGATCTTTGTGGTCCAAGAATTCATTCGCTTTCGAATACGATTGATCAAAGGAGAACAGTGAGCACGAGTTAACCGCTTGGTTGTCTGAAGTAAGCCTAGATAGCGGTTTGGTAGAGTTTTTTGTCTAATGCCTAGGTATCGAACAGTGTGAATGAGATCCGATGAGGGATTTGTTGTGTGGAATATGGATGATTTTTTCGCATTAACATGCAATCCCAATGCTTTACCAAATATATCTAAGACTTGTAGAGTACCCAAAACAGAAGATTATTTCCCATCAGTGAATACGAGATTGTCATCAGCAAAGCATAGGTAAATGAGACCATGTTTTGTGGAATATGGTAGTGCATAAGTAAAACTTAAGAAAATTGATTTGACTACTTATTTCATCAAATCTTCGATCATTTGTCCATAGAAATTATAAAGCTAAACCTTTTATATTAGAACGATCTAGGGATGAATAATTTGTTGTCATTTCTAGTATTGTGTAACTGATAACAAAGTCCTAAAATGATTAAGTGATGATTTACAAAGCTGGTAAATACTTTTTTAAGACCTTCCAAAATATCAAATTCAACTATTATATTAAAATGAGATCGAGAGAACATCAACAACATGCACGAGCAATGAGAGGTGTTACAAAATCAACTTAAACAATCATACCAAAACTCCAAACTGATATTATCTTTTTTGTTGCAAAATATCTTCAAAATTTCTACATATAAATCATTTCATTTTCCAATAGAACCAAAACTATTTTGTTGCATTGCACATATATGCGCCGTTACTCATAAACAGAGAATGTTCATTATAAGTTACGATAAGGTTTCTTAAGTAATCGGAAATGAGTTTGTGTTGTTATATTTTTTATATTCCACTAAGAACATTTTATATACAATGTTTACCTTTTCCATAATCATTATACAGTCATATCAAAGATCTCCATAGCTAGTGGTTTAAGTCCGGTTCATGATTTATAGTTTGCTTGGTGTTATAAAAGATATCAAAATCTCTTTAATGCATGTATGAATCATTAGAGTATCTATATTTATAAGTTCACTTCAGTATACTCAATGGTATAATCTTAACACCCACATATGATAATATTGATTTTTTTGATAAACCGGGTATTATGACCTGTACCAAGGTGAGTCCAGACTAGTCAGTCGGAGTCCGAGGGACGCAGTGGTCCACACATCTTGTCGGCACAAAGGACACACAGTCAGAATGACAACTCCAAACTATCAATTTCGGAGCGCTGAAAGCAATATTTGAAAACCCAGTGATCGTGAGTCGAACCCAAATGACGAAACTTACAACCATGAGCCCTTTATCACCAGAGTTAGAATCTGCGATTGATTATATCTTGATTCACTTTTATGTTCTCACGTTTTAGCGGAAAAATATCATTTGAATCTATTCAATAAAATCTTGAAATATGATTAGATCAAATTTTAGCAAAAGCTTCGTATTTAAGGTGTGGCGTATACATGTTAATTTATTAAAAGAAGTAAGGAATTTTCTTTTTTTTTGGAACAAGAAACTAAATACCCCAAATTAGTATTTTGATTATGCGGTTAATTAGGAAGAACTCAATAAATCTTATATACTCTCTCTCTTTTTATATATATGATGTTTTAGAGAAAAAATTTGTTTTAATTAGACAATTTTCTCTGAAATGTAGTTTTTTTTTTTGATAAACCGTGGGAGTTCCGAGCTTTTGGCCCATAATCTTCTCCGGTGCCCGGAGCCAGCCGTTGATAATACCTATTTAAGGCGTAAATCACTCCTCCCAAGGGGTTTGAACTATTGACCTTGAACACTCCAAAGAATGTCTCAACCACTAGACCAAAGTCCCTTGGTATGTAGTTTTAATTGCAAATCACAAATTTTAAAATACATTAATTAAAAATTTGTAAATTTAATATAAGACTATTGATTTAAAATCATAAAAATTGTACTTTTAAGAAAACAAGATATTTACGAGTAACAATAATTGTGTTTTTTTTTTAATATGTGTGAAAAACTAAAAACATCTTATAATTAAAAATAGAGGGAGTACAAGTTTAAAATGCAGTAATCCAAAAAATCATAACACTGTATACTAGATTAATTACTAAATCAAAGTTATAATGAAATAAAATGAAAAGAAATGTAGAAAATTCGAAAATAAAATGTTAGCAAGTTAAAACTATTCGAGGAATTCTATGAAATATCACAAAATTATATAAAAATAACACACTCTCAATTCTTTCAAAAATACTATTAAAATTTTTTGTTTTGAAATACTACAAATTTTAAAATGAATTTTAAAAATTTATGATTTAAATATTTGAGTTCGAGTTCACTAAATAAAGTTTATGGTTTAGTTTTGAAGGTGGTGAAGTTTGATTTTGAGGGTATATGGTTTAAATTTCAAGTTTTAAAACTTTTCAAAATTTGTGGTATATTGAAAACAAAAAAATATTATAGCATTTTTTTTAATAATTTAAGAGTGTGATATTTGGAACGTACCTAATCTTTTGTGATATTTTTGAGAATTTTTAAATTATATTCCAAAAATAAAGTGAATTATGCAAAAAATAAAGCAAAAAATATATAAAAAATTTATTTGTGTTTCCTTAAATGTATGTACATAGACGGGGAAAATGATTTATTTGTTCATGTACATATAACTAGTTAGAAAATTTGATTATGAACATATGGATAATACGGTTAATTATTTGCATTTGTTAACTTTTGAATTCTCAAACTTCCACTATGAAATTGTCTCTCATAAATACAACGACTATTACAACGTGTATTGTGCTGTTAACATGAATGATTTGGACGATAAAATGGATAATATACTGTGTTCAAAAGAAACGTTGTGGTCTTCAAAATTAGAATGACAAATTTTATATCAAAGCGATATTGCTGTACTCATGAAAACACGATATTGTTAATGTGAAGTTTAGCACGGTTTGAAAAATAAAACGACGTAATTTTGACTTAAAATTTTGTTATTTTAATATTGTTAAAAAATATTATATTTTTATATACGAATATATTATCTATATCATTGTATGGATCATAATTAAATTCAAATAGTCAAATATATTTATAAGAAACGATTTCATAATAAAGATTTAAAAATTTAAAAATTGATGAATACATATAATTAATATATAATTAATAGCATAATAAAAAAACCAAATTAATATATATATGGGTATAAATAAGTCATTCTCCCACATACCCCATAAATGACAGTCAAAGTTATAAATTTGCAAAAACAAATTATGGCCTAAAAAGTTCATGTTATTAACTCCAAAAAAACAAAATTA
>OVBE01012423.1:0-13417 GCA_900406425.1 Iberis pinnata
ACCCTGAATTCTCTGGGAAACCCTAAAACCTAACTATGGAACTACTCAGACATTGCATAGCATAAACAATACAATATCAAAGAAGAACACATATTTAAATTATATATATATATATATATATATAAAGAGGTTCAAAAATCTTCTCTCAAATACAAAGTTTCAGAATCTCTTCTCCTTAGTAATTCTCTCAGAAATTAAATAAAGCTTAGGTTTAAAGGCCTAAAACACATTGTATTTATAGGCTAAAAAAGTAAAATATTAAATAAGGAAAACTTGGATAGGCTTGGGGACTCTTTTGTAAAATATGGAAATCTTCTTAAATTCTCACAGGCACCTTGGACCGATCGGTCCAGGCTCAGACCGATCGGTCCGTCTTCTCCGGACTCATGTGGACCGATCGGTCCATGTATAGACCGGTCGGTCCAAATCTTCTGTTTCTTCGGATATTCAGACCGATCGGTCCAAGGGTGGACCGATCGGTCTGAAGTCATCTTGACTTCAATTCTTCAGTTTTTTCTTCAATTCGTCACTTAGTCAGATTCCATCCAATTTAACAGCAATTCAACACTTTTAATCCAAATCAACCCGAACACCTGAAAGTATTTAGAAAGTTCTAATTTACAATGAAAGAGCTCAGATAATGCAAGTCTAGCAGGCATAAATGCCCACTAAAATGCATTAAATTTGAGTAATATCAATACTACCCATAAGAAATCCTTGCATTCTCATCAAGTTCAGATTATGCTCATTTACCAGCAAGAAATAATTCAGACTTATCCTAGTTCATAGACAAACCCGAGACCGCTTGAAACTTAGATAAAAATCGAGTGATTCCTTGAAGGGAATTGAGTTTACCATTGAAGAACATCATAAGGTCGTCAACAAAATCTAGATGAGACACTTTAGGATTCCTACCAAGGGGATGATACCCTATGGATCCCGAGTCAAATTCTTTTTTGAGCAATTTGTCTAGAAGGTCCATCGCGATGACAAAAATGGCCGGTGAGAGTGAATCACCTTGGCGAAGACTTTTTTCCCTTTGAAGTATTCACATAGTTGGCCATTGACGGAGATAAAGAATGATGTTATATTAATGCATTCATTCTCTAATCTAGTTTATTGTTTTGTCTGGGATGTTTAAAGCCTGAAGAATGAGAAGAATAAATTCCCAACTTACAAAATCAAACGCCTTTCTCAAGTCAACCTTTAATAGCCCTCGTCTTGAAATTCCTTTTCTGTTAAAAATTTGAACCATTTCGGTGGCTAGGAAGATATTTTCAACCAATAACCTTCCTTTGACAAAACCTGATTGTGAATTAGTTATCATACTAGGAAGGATCTTCTCAAGCCTTTTCGCATTGAACTTAGAGATTATCTTATATATCACATTGCAATATGATATTAGCCGAAATTCTGATAACCTATCTACACAATTCTTCTTTGGAATCATAGTGACAACAGTGCTATTCCACTATTTCAGTAACTTGCCAGAGGTAAAAAATTCTTGCACTACCTTTACTGGCTCCCCACCCGTGAATGGCCATGTTGCTTTGAAGAATTCTCATGTGTAACTGTCAGGGCCAAGACATTTGTTTAGAGGAGGCGGGTGAATTACATATGTAATTTCTACATATGTAACCAGGACTTGCAAAAAAATTTGGGTACCAGTATCACATCTAAATTCAATTAGATTGTTGATATCATTCGCATCAGATGTAGAAATAGGTGGTGAAGTTGAACCCAAAAATCGTTGAAAGTGCAAAACATAATGCAATACTAGCTGGTCTTGAGATTCAATCTTTAGACCATCCTCATTCATTAGGTAGTGTATCTGGTTAGTGGCTTTTCTAGTTGCAATCGTTTTATGAAAAACTTGGAATTACAATATTCCTCCGCTATCCGTATGACTCTCGATTTTTGTTGTAGAAACTTTTCTTCCGCTAATGAGACTCAACCATTTACCGTGAGATCCCTTTTTCAGCTTTGCCATCGCTGGAGAAAGGTTCTTAAGAACTTCATTTTGAGCTTGAAGTAAGATGTCGTGTGCTTCTTGCACTCTTGATTCTAGTTCGTAGTAGTGTTGTTTGTTAAATTCTTTCTAAACAGGCTTAAGAATTTTTTTTCTTCCTTGACAGGGTGAATTGTGCAGCACCCGTGAGTACAATGTTCTCCAAAAAAACATGTCTGTCGGCAACAAATGCGGGTGAAGCACAAGATGGTGACCAAACTTAAAGGGTTTCTTTGAACGATTCACAACGTCCATGTAGATGATGGAATAGTAGTGGTCCGAGAAGTCTGGCTCGCCGAAATGTGCATAAGAGAAATGGTAGAGACTCTTCCACTTTGCATTCACCAAGATTCTGTCAAGTTTTTTGGTTATAGGGTTATGCTCCTAATTATTTCACCAAGTATGATGGTTTCCCCTAAAAGTAAGGTCCTCAATTTCTGTAAACTGGATGCAATTTCCAAATTTTTTCATCCCTTTTCTAATTCGATTAGAACTCGCTAAGTGCTTTGATAGGTTAGGAGTTTGATTGTAGTCCCGTAACAAGGCCCATGGCATATATGACAATATTTGATCCAAGGAAACAACCTTGATTTCCTCCCATAACTCTAGTCTCAAGCCTTTAAGATTAACAACATAAACGAAGGAGATAAGTAAGAGCACTCTTGATCTCGAAGGCTAGATTACACATGTGATCAATTGACTCGACTTAGAGTGCACAGTGAAGGAGATAGAGGGATCACTGATCACCCATATTTTGCCTAGAATTGCGTACTCGTACTTAGTTGTAAGATTCCATTCTGGAATTGTTTTCTGGAATAATTTTGCTGCTTTCCTTCTCTGATTCTAGTTTACACTATACATCCAAAAGTAGGCTTATCATGCCTTAACCATTTCTTAAATAATATCCTTTTAGAGCTATTATTAAAACCCCTAACATTCTAACAAATTGTGAAGGCCGTATTCATCCTCTAGCATTTTTATTTGTGACTGCCCCCTAAGACCATCGTTTTCAAATCGAATATGTTTCTTAGAGAATATCTTGGTGAAATTAAGATCCTCAGCAGGGTTATCATCTTCCACAGTAGGATAGTTTGATGAAGATGATTCCTCTGGAACCTCCAAGGCTCTAGTTAAATGAAGAAGCATGGGAGCTTCATACCCTTTTAGGTCGAGTTTTGCTTGAGGAAGCCCTAGATGATTTGAGACCAAAATCGACAACTTGGTTTCCTTTCTCAATACCAAGCCTTTTAGGTTTCTTAGGCTTATCCTGCGAGGAAAATTAAGGGATCTCACCCTCTGATAAGCTTTCCTTGCGTCTTCTTCTTGGATTTTTCCTTCTTGGTTTTCCTTTTTCTTGGAGATATACTGAGCTTTATTTGATACATAGCTCAAGATAATGTGACTTAGAGTAGCATCTATTGCAAATAATGGGAGAAGACGGGAACCTTTTGATTGAGTAACCAGCTTCTTTGCAATGATCACAAATAGGAAGCTAGAGACAAGCAATGTCAATTCTATGTATTGCTCATTATTGGAACTGTACATTTACGGCTTCTGGAAGTGGGGTGGAGGGATCGATAATCGTGAACACCTTTGCCACTTATAAGTCAAGCATATTTGTTGTAGAAGGATGAAGATAGACCTGGTGACCTAGTAGGCTAGCTATGTTCTCTAGTCCCTCTTCATTGAAGAAGTGAGGTGGAACACCTCTAAATTCTAGCCAAACCGGAACTTCAATGAGCTCTGGCATTGAGGGAGAAAAACTTGGTTCCCATGGGGCGAAAAAAATGGTCTGACCTTCAATGTGCCAAATGCCTTGTTTAAGCACTCTTTGCTTGGTAATGGGACAAGGTATCTTGATGAGGATCGTCTTGGGTCCAGATATGGAAATGGTGATATCCTTTTCCTTTCTGCTCCATATATCGTTCACGATGGCGTGGAGAGCACCTCTGAAAAGAAAATCTCCATGGAACTGTCCCAGAACAAAGTTTTCCCACCTTAATCTGTTGCATTGTATTACGACGTTTGGGATCTGAACGCAAAGCTCCCTGAGTCAAGGAGAAACATGTTACCTTTCTTCTTGAGCTTTCCTTAAACCCAGATTAGAAGATCCCTCCATGTAGGTTTCTGGTTATGTTGATTTTCCAAGGTTTGGTTAGAGAGAGGTTTCTTAGTCTCTTTGACTTCAGCATTGCGAAAATGAGACTCAGATTCAACAGGTTTCGTGTCCAATTCATGACCAAAACCGCCTAAAAGATCCTTAGCCATGGACGCCGGAGGATATTGAGAGACCGGAGAGTCCTGAACTACCGGAGGAGGAGGGTCATTTTCCTTGGGTGCCGAAGGAGGAGGTGGGAAATAGGGGGAAGAAGAGGAAGAAGAGGACTTGCCTTTCTTGTTCTTCACCATGAGAAGAACGGTGGCCGTCACCAAGAGAGCTAACGGCGGTTTGAAAAAGAGAGGAGGAGACGATCAACGGAAATCCGTTGAAGAGAGGGAAAATGAGATTTTTGTGTATGTATTCAACGTGTGAGACTTTAACAATATATTTCCAATGTATATTTCATCATAAGGTTAGGTTATAGTCATAATTTCGTTAAAAAAAATGTCGAAAATATTTTTGGTGAGATCTTTCGTTGGAAAGCTAATTGGAAAATTTTGTCAGATTCTATCAATACTATTTTGAGAGATTTTTGATAGAAAAAAAATTTCAACAGAATTTTGATGGATTTTACTTGTTGACCATCTAGAAACCAAGAATAAAAATTCGTCGGAAAATATTCTCTCCTATCAATTTCTAATGAAAAATGGTAGTTGAAATTAGACCTTTTTGTGGTGGATACTTTAAACAAGTACGCAAAGCAAAATTTGCTTGCGCATTTATGTGAAAGTTCGAGTATGTATTATATTGGCTTCTCAGTTCTCATTAATGGTAGATTAAAACATCCCTTTATTGATACATAGGAGAGTTATTTATAGCTATAGTTCTTGGGTTTAAAAGCATATAGGAAATAGTATCAGGGGCAAATCATATTAGGACAACTACAGAGACGCATGTTGTTGGATTGAGGAGTGCAGGTACAGGAGACTGGGCTGAGCCTTACACTAGGATCCCATGTACTTAATAAGTCATTTAGACATTGTTGTGATCCATTGTTCGAGCATGATCCACTGAACACTTGTTTCTTCGATGGGCACCACTGCCTTCTCTCCGCCAAGCTTGCTTCTTCACCTAATTCATCATCAACAACAACCAAAAAAGCCGGTTTTATGATTTAAGTGAATATGATTAGTGAAATGGTAATCTCAATAAAATGATAAGACCTTTTGCAAAGTGGCTTGGGATTATGGAGAATAAGATACAAAATGCCAAGAAGATTGCAGCCAACTTCATATTTTCTTTTGTAAGTTTATTCTCTCCTTTTTCGTTTCTTTTATTTTAAAGAAATTTTGTTATAACATGTGGTTAAATTACAAGCACTTATATATATATATAGACATTGGTATATTATTGTACATTTGGCTGTATACATTTAACAATTTAGACTAATAAAATGGAACCTGTGCTTTATGGTAAGCTATCTTTCTTACAAAATTTTTTTTTGATCTTTTACTACTTGTACCTATAAGATATAAGTTATTTAAAACAAGATATATGATATGTAAAGGACATTCTTTATATCTACAATTGATCTTTTCTGGATTTATTTCTATACTGTTTTAAGTTGAGATCACATATTAATTTATATCTTTTTTATTCAACACCATGTACTAATAATATATATATATATATATATATATATAATATATTTTAATACTAATTGGTGAAAATCAACACAATGAAGTTTTTCAGCAAATATTTATGGGAGTGAATTCACGTGACATAATTTTGTTTTAAAAGTTACATATTGTGCATGTCGGTCTCACCTGAATTGGATCTTTTCCTAAGTAGAAATAACTTTATGTTACTTTGTAAACTACATAGCGATACTAATCAACGGTCAATATATTAATAAAAAACATTAGGAATTCCTTGAAACACCATAAAAAAAAAAGTTCAAATTCTAAAATTACCACACTCCCAAAAGTTTCAAAAATACCACACACTCTCAAATGTTCCAAAAATACCATAAACATAAAAAAGTGAATTTTAAGAGTTTAGAATTTAAAGTTTTGGGTTTGGTTCACTAAGTAGAGTTTAGGGTTTAGTTTTGAAGGAGGTAGGGTTTGGTTTTCAGGTTTTTGGATTTAAATTTGAAGTTTAAAAGTTATTTCAATTTTGTGGTATTTTTGGAACTTTTGGCAATGTATGATATTTTTGGAACTTTTAGAAGTATGTGGTATTTTTAGAATTAACCTAATTTTTTGTGGTATTTTTGAGAATGTCTCTTCCTTTAATTCTACAATAAATCTATCCAAAAATCCTGCGCTGGCTAATGTAGTTTTCAAGGAGTACACTCTCAACAATGAATTGATGAGAGACCCAGATCTGTGTGTATTTGATTTTGAACGAAATAGAAAACGACTGAGATTCAATCAATCGTGAAAATCGAATTAATAATTAGTGTTTATAAGAAACATCGCCACCTTGTTCATACACTAGGCATCTGAAATAAAACTAAGATTTCATTTTTGGTTGTCATGACTCATGATTACTCATAAACCTTGTTTTTTTCTCTTTTTTTTTTTTCATTAACACACTTTGATATTGATTATGTAAAAATAATATTTATTTATTTTGTAAATCAATAAAATATAAAATGCCAACATACATTACAAGAAAACATACATGTTTCTGACGGGCGTACTGACGGATTTATATCCGTCAGTAATTATTGACAGCAAATCAACGGTTTTCTAACGGCTGACGTCTGTCGAAAAATTCGTTAATTGCTGATGGATTATACCGTCAGTAATTTAGTAATTACTGATGGCATATTGACGAACTCCTAAAGGCATTTTATTGACAGACAAATACGTCAATAATCCGTCAACAAGTTTGTTAGTAAATTTCATCGATAAAAAGTAGCTGTTTGAAGCCGTTTCCAACGGATATATTGAATATTACTGACGGACGAGTCCATCAGTAATCCGTCATATATATTCTAGGAAAACTAGAACCCTCATTCTCTATTCACAAACATCTCACATAATCTTAAAACAATGTCTACTCCCTATTTTTGATCATGGATGGATGGTGAAAGGATGAATGAAGACATAAAGATTTTCAACGTCGAATATACACGTGGCGTTTGAAAATTCATGGAATTAGCATGTCGACAACCTCATTCACAAAGTAGTCATAATTTAAAATTTCCATGCACTTTATGTCGGCATTATCATAATATCATGATAGATTTAGTATGAAATCACTTGTATTGCAATAGTTTTATGTCGAGGTATAAGATTTTGTATTTCCATGGATAAAGACCTGATGATGTTGGTAGTAGTAGCGCTAGCGAAGCATTGGCCGATAGGATAGAGGAACCTAGAACGGAATTAGGTTTTGGGGTTGATACGGTTCAAGTGGTTAATAATTTTTATTGAGAAACTATAGAGTCGGCGCAGGTTTCATATGATGAACCTAATTTAGAAGCATGAGATTTTTTGGTATCTTAGATGCAATAAATCAGCTATTATATAGAGGATGTAGAGATGGTCGTTCGCCTTTATCATCTGCAAGTAGGTTAATGAGAATAAAGAAAGATTATAATTTGGCTTAGGATTGTGTTGACGCAATAGCCAAGTTTGTGAGAGATGTCTTGCCAGAGGATAACACTACTTTTGGTTCATATTACGAGATACAAAAACTTGTTTTGGAGCTTGGATTATTGTATCAGGTTATAGATGTATGCATCGGCAACTGTATGATTTATTGGAGACACGATGAAACCAAGACAAATTGTTGAAATTGTCGCAAACCAAGGTATAAGGATACATGCGGTAGAGTTTTAGTGCCTTACAAGAGGATGTGGTATTTTCCACTGACAGATAGGTTGAAGAGGTTTTATCAGTCTCAGAGAACAGCTACAGGAATAAGATGGCATGCTAAGAATATATTTGATGGAGAGAATACACATCCTTATGATGCAAAAGCTAAGCATCATTTTTAGTCTACATACCCAAATTTTGCAGCTTAGAAAAGAAACATTTATCTCAAATTAAGTACATATGGATTTAGCCCTTTCGGAAAGCATGGTAGACAATATTCTTTATGGCCAGCCATCATGACACCTTACAAATTGCCGCCACTTTTGTGTATGAGATAAAAGTTTTTATTTCTATTTGTTCTTGTACCCAGCCCAGATCATCCGAAATGATTTCTTGACATATTTTTTCAGCCACTGATATATGAGTTAATGACATTATGGAAGTATGGAAAAGAGGTATACGATGTATCACTACAACAAAAATTTTAGATGCGTGCGATTCTTATGTGACTATAAGCGATTTTCATGCGTATGGTATATTATCTGGATGAAAAACACACAAAAAAACTAGCACGTCCGTATTGTAATGATAACACCAACTCATTTCAGCTGACGAATAGAAGAAAAACATGTTGGTTTGATTGTCACCGAAAGTTCCCCCTCCCCCCCAAATCATTCATATCGTCTAACTACTATATTATTTACGAAGAAGAGATGTGGTGAAGGTCCACCTCCTAAAATATATATCGCACATATCTAGTAAGATAAATAAGATATTTTGGTGTTGAAAAGGCCAATAATGCTAATGTCTGTGGGAATGGACATGTCAATGTTGAGTTTACAGGAGAACATCATAATTAGCACAAGAAAAACATATTCTGAAATTTTTCTTATTGGGAAACCATTTGTTGAGGTATAACCTAGATGTGATGCATATTGAAAATAACTTCTTTGACAACATAATGAACATGTTCTAAATTTTCAAGGGAAGACGAAATACAATATAAAGTCTAGGTTAGACTTGCTGGATATTTGTTCTCGACATGAACTTCATATCACGGAAAATGGAACGTGTCCAATTCCAGCGTTTAGATTAACTAAGGATGCAAAGGATGAGTTCTTCGATTGGATTATTCATAGGGTCAAATTACCAGATGGATACGCATCTCCCATTTGCATTCACGCATCTCTTTCAAAAATATGTCCATGACGCTATTGCGGGTATTAATTTAGTCATTTGTGTTAATTTACTATATGTTGTTATCATATAATACTTAAATGGTTTTTTTACTTTTACATCGATTGGGGCATTCTTCTGTGACATTAGTCGTAGGATACTTACCGTTGAAGATCTTGCCCCTTTATAGGATTATATACCGATGATCCTTTGCGATTTGGAGGAAATGTTTCCACCGTCATTCTTCGATGTTATGGAACATGTTCGATTCACCTTCCTCGTGAAGAATCACTAGGTGGACCGGTTAAGTATCAGTGGATGTATCCCTTTGAGAGGTACATGTTCCACTTGAAGAAGAAGGTGGAAAATCTTGCAAAAGTCGAGGGTTCTATTGCCGCACAGAGCATCAATGAAGAGACTGCAAATTTTGCATAGTATTATTTTCTAAAAGATGTCCAGAAAAAGAGCCGTAAAACAACTTGAGATGATGATGGTGGTCAACATCCTATGTATCATGTTTATGTCCCAAGCGTGTTTCAGCAAATTGGACGACTTAGCAGAAAAGGGAAGACTCGACGGCTTAAACAACAGGAGTGGAAACATCTCCATATGTATATCCTCACTAATTGTGAAGAAATATTGGAGTTTGAAGGGTAAACATATACACATTAATTTAACGAAGTTTTATTTATATATAGTTTACTATAACTTGTACATCTTAAAACTATATAGGATATACAAGGCACTTGTCCGCGAATACTTCCATGATAAATCTCAAGAAAAATTGCAAGCTCATAAAAAATTGATTTCCAGACTACCACATTTTGTAAGTGTTCGATTGAATGTAATTAACTTTATATTTTTAAATTTTTGGTTTATTTCTAACGTTTACATACAGGTTAGAAGCAAGATTTCCAATGGTCACATATTTCCATCTTGGTTGCTTGAACTCATGAACGGGCCGAACAACAATGCTACGTCCTACTCGAGGTATTGCACAAGAGGATTTTCCTTCAAGGTTCACCAATCAGATAATGGAAGGACGACTTTGGACCATGGTATATCGTCGAACTCTGGAGATGTTATGTACTATGGACATCTGATACACTCAAGTTTTAACACAGATATATTCAAGGCAAGTGCACAACAAACGCAGTAGTATATGAGGGATCGAATCCACAGAGACCAAGAATGTACGACTTTCAGTTTAAAATCGAATTAAGCTTAGAATGGATGAAATAGTGTTTGTTATTATAAAATATCAATAATGATAAAGTAAAAATGGTTGAAAGCAAATAACGAAAGCGCTAGGCAATAGGGAATTCCACAGGTATTCAGGTTAAAAGTCAAGCTAAACATGTAGGATTTTCTTTGAAAATAGTTCTTAACTCAAAAGACAAAATCTAGACTAATCTCCTCCCGAATTATTAGATCTCTATGTTCGAATTACTAAAGACAAACTCTCGCTGTATTTAGATAATTCAAACATGTTTTTCAATATAGATTTGATATGTTCATAAGCCCCTAAGACAATACTCCCGCAAGCAAAGGCACTTACTCATCTAGGCTAGATCAGATCTCTAAAATAAATCCCTTTGTGTTTATCAATCTAATATCAGTGAACTAAATGGCCAGTTTAATTCATGCGTTGGTAACAAATCTAGACTAAGAACCTAATAATTTCAATCCATTCTATCAAACTGTAACAATTAACCTGGTTTTCCTGGGAGAAACCCTAAAACCTAACAAGTGAACTACTCATACATTGAAAAGTAAACACAAATCATAATCAGAGAAGAACACATATTCAAAAACCAAATCAATATATTAAAAAGAAAAGAGTTCAGAATTCTTCTCCAAAAGGTTGGAATCCGTCTCTCTGTAAGAGCTCTGGGAAAGAAAATAAGTGATTGATAGATTTCCTTTAAAAAACCTAAGCTTAAGGCTTTTATAGTGCTAAAAACAAGGAAAAATAAAATAAACCAATAAGGAAAAGTCTTGATGAGTCTTGAGGGCAAAATTGTAATTTTGGATGATTTTTAGTGATTCTCAGGTGCACGGATCGATCGATCCATTTATAGATTGTTCGATCTCTTCTTACGTAAGTTTCCAGGATGTTTGGATCGATCCATCTCTTTTCACACTTTTTGCACATGCTTCTTCTGTGAGACAGCTTGATCAGTCTTCAGTAAAATCGCCATAACTTTTGATTGCTCCAATGTATTTACCTTAAACAACTTCCATATGAAAGTTAACTCATGTAAATATCTTTTGTAAAACTTTCAGCTCAATCCATCAACGGTAACATCTTCAAGCATTGGTAAACTTTTGACCCTTCTGCCGGATTATGCATATGCATATGCTAATTTGCATCCATTTTATGCAAAAATCCATATTTTTGCTCCAGAACGTCCCAAGCACCTAAAACCATGAAAATATGCCAAAACTACAAGGAAAAAATTTGGATAATGCCAAATAGCAAGTATGAATACCCACTAAAAAGCATTAAAATCGAGTGATATCAACTCTCCCAGACTTAGAGTTTTGCTTGTCCTCAAGTAAAGCAAAAACCAAATCAAGAGAAGAGGTTTGAAACTACACAAGAACTCTCAGAATCTCAGCAACCTCCAGCATAAATATCAAAACTCAAGAGATACCGATCTATACAACCACTATGAAAGAACTGTTTACCACCACATAATTAAAGGTATGTTTTCTACTCTAAACTCAATATCAACCAAACCATAAAGTCATCTCAACCAGCTCATTGAGTTCAATTTAGTTAAAATAAAAGCATTCTCACCTATGGGGTATCAATCAATGCGCACAAGCACCTCTTCTATCAAAATGCTCATACCAAATAGAGCATCAATCGACTTCTGGTCCTGACCATTTTCCCCCCTTTCTCACTTCTTCTTTCTCTTTTTTTTTTCTTACTGCTTTTCTTTTTCTTTTCCTTTTCGCATTTCTGCACTTTTCTTTCTTTTCATTTTTTCTAAAGTAGCCGGCAATTCGCTAGGGTTGACTACGGACTTCTAGGTCACGCTTTCAACCCTTTTTCTGAACCGTTTTTTATTTTCTGAAAGGAGAGAGAGAAAGGATCCAGATCATACTGAAAGAACTTGTCAGTTTTACAGAATATTGAAGAGCAAGGCACTTAGTTTTCAAAGTATCTTACCACCATAAGCAAGAGAAAGTAAGTTCAAATTAAGTCCTAATATGGCTGAGCTGGCATCAAATCATCAACAATCAAAAGACTCGGACTTTCAGAAGCAAAAAATCAGCAATGGGGTTCCAATCCTAAACATAGTAGTTAAATCTAGGCCAATAATCTAAAAAGATCAATACTATACTCACATTAGGCTGGTTATCATCACAGATTCTGGTCATTGTTCCTTCGACTCAACTAGACACAACTAAATCAAAACGAAAAATTTTGAAAATTTTCACCAAAATGATGAAACATCAAAAAGAGATAAAACACGGTTAGTAGCTATAATACCTCCCCAAACTTAAATCACACCGTCTCCGTGTGAAAAAAAAATCCAAGAGAAGGAATAAGACCAAAATAAAGAAAAATCAAAGACATGAGTTCAAATGTCGAAACTTGTCTGAGATTGAAGAACGATCGATCTTTATAGAGATCAATCGATCTCTGCTTACAGTTCTTCTCTATGGGATTTAGATTGACAGATCTGTGCACCAAACGATCAATTTGAACCTCTGGAGTGAACTTGATATTTTCCTCAATCACAAAGAACTCAAAACTAAAAATCAATAATTTAGTCAACTAAAACCAAACTGACTCAAAACCGAAATCACTAATCTAAAATATCAATTAGTGGGTTTTCTTCCACTCAACGCTTGTTTAACGTCAATAGCTTGACGAAATTACTTCCTAAGCTGGAGCTAGATCAGCATCAAGAGATGCCCCACAACAATCACCATAATCTGAAATATTTGAGAATTGCTTTGAAGTACATTTGCTCCTCACCTTATACTCGATTGAATCTGCAACCACTGCCTGAGGAATCAAAGTAACTTGAGAATCCCTCTTACTCTTCTTTAGTTTCACCTTTGTATCTATGTTTCCCTTTCGAATTTTGTTCTTTGTTGGGACATGAGAATCTCTCCAACTATCACTTCATCATCTACACTCTTAGCACCAGATTCTATATGAGATTCATGTTTCATCTTGACCTCCTTAACCATTGTGATTCTAGATGCTTCTTTTGGAGGCACTGCTGATAGTAGGGTTTTTACGGTTTCAAAACGTATCAATTCCTATTACACTATCATTGT
>OVBE01012426.1:0-13414 GCA_900406425.1 Iberis pinnata
GAGCTTTTGCCCACATAATCTAAGACCTTATACCTAAATTAAAGTCTTGATTCAACAATAACACTCAATCTTAAAACAATGTATACTCCCTATTTTCAATCATGGTGGATGGTGAAAGGATAAATGAAGACACAAAGCTTTTAAACGATGAATATGCACATGGTGTTTGCGAATTCATGGAATTATCATGTCCACAACCTCGTGTACAAAGCAGTCGTAAGTTAAAATGTCCATGCTCTTTATGTCAGAATTCTCATAATATCAATGATAGATTTAGTATGGAATCACTTGTATTGCAATGGTTTCATGTCGAGTTATAATATTTTGTATTTACATGGAGAAAAACATGATGATGTTGGTAGTGATAGTGTTAGTGAACTATTGGCTGATAGGACAGAAGAACCTAAAATGAAATTAGATTTTGGGGTTGGTACGGTTCAAACGGTTAATGACGTTTATAGAGAAAATATAGTGATTGTAATGCCCCTGATCACGCCTAGAAAGGAAACCTTACTTTGATTCTATACTTAGGGGAATTACTATAGGTTCGAAACAAATGCGACCTTCGAATAAAACAACTAAGTACGAATCATGTCTTAACGTCATTAAAGGCTTGCCAACCCAAATGTCATTAAGCCGTTAGTACTGTCCGGACCAAACATTGTATCATACGAAACCAAGTTTATATTTAAACATAATTTCTCTATTACATAAAAATGTTTACAAAGTCTATATTACATAAGTTTGGCCACGAGCCTAACACTCAAAACGTACATGTACAAGCAAAACATATAACTTTACAAAAGGCTACACAATCTACAAACGGCAACCTATAACTCCCTCTAAATCCCTTTACGGTTTCCCTGCAAAAGAGAGTGAGACGTGAGCAACTACTAACCTCAGTGGGTTCGGGTCCGTAACCTGCACTAATAATTCCCCAAAAATTCCCAAAATATAATACAATCAACAAGCATATTTTAAATCGTTTAATGCTTAAGTTTTCGTAGTAAATTTTAATTATTAAAATTCTAAGCGTTTGATATCCTTAAATTCCACCAAAAGCATTTGACACCATCTCAATCACTTGAAAACAAAAAGGCTTCACAAGTGACAATGGTTCGATCACTCACATCAACACCATCTCAATCACACCACAAGTAACAATGGTCCGATCACTCCTCAACACCATCTCAATCAAATCAAAAGTGACAATGGTTCGATCCCACAATTCCACATAATTTCCAAACTCTCAACAAGGCATATCAACCCGCTTAGTTACTTATTCCATACGTTTTAATTCATGCTAAAATTATTTTCCGCATCATTCTAAATTCCATCCCACACTACATCTAAAGCCGTTTATATTAACTAGCCATCAAACAATCACACACAATTCATGACACGCAACCAAGACTCAATAAATCTCTCTTTCGTAACTCAAACAAAAACCATGATCTCACCTTAATATCATTTGGTTTTGGTTTGGTTTGATTGCCTAGAACTGATCCGTATGTGGTCTATGATAGGTTCAAATTCTCCCTTTCTTGTTCTTAAAAACGAACTGATCTTGCTTCTTGTTTTCGATTTTTGCAGAGCTTTGCTAAGTATTTCGTTTTTTATGTGTAGAAGTGAAGGTGGTGGGCTGTTTTTATAGACATAAACGAGCTGGTGGGAGCAGCTTAGAATTCTTATAAGGAAGGAAACCAAGCTGGTGATAGTTGTATGCTTCACCAATTGGTCTGGCTACCCACACCCAACTTACGCCCAACACACACCCAGCACACGCCCACACATCTTTCCCACAAGCTTAAGCAGCTCAATGAGCATCCCAAGCAGGCACTCATACTGCTTAACCAGCTGCACCAAGCACACACACTGCACGGTCCCGCCATCGGTTCTTTCGGTTCGAGACTTAACTTCACGAACTAATCAAACTACGGTCTTCTCTAAACAGCTTACGATACTTAGTTCGTAAGTTAACTTAGTTTAAATGGTACTTGAGTTTTCTCGGGATTACTAGCTCACCAAAACTAGCAAGGTTATCGTCCATAACAGTTCTCGGTATGTTCGTTCCGCATATTCTTTTGGAGTTCTTGTACGGGTCATTAGGTGCTCCCCCACCCCCTATTAGAATTCGTCCTGAATTCTGAAGGTTTACGACCCTTAAGCTTATTCGAACAACTCGGGATGTTGTGCTCTAAACTTCTCTTCATATTCCCACGTAGTTACAACTCTGTGTTGTTTTCCCTAAAATAATTGGACTTGCGAGATATCTCGTTTTTTAACTTTTTAACTCGCCTTTCTCCAACTCTTATAGGTCCTTGGGGGTAAGTAAGGTTAGTTTGAATATCTTCTATTCTTTCAGGTTCAATCTCGTCTGGATCTCGAATATGCTTCCTTAACATTGATACATGGATACCGGATCAAGCGCCATGTCTGAGGGAAGTTCTAATCAATAAGCTAACTCTCCAACTCTTCCAAGTATTCGATACATACCAATGAATCGTGTAGCTAGCTTCCCAACCTTTCCAAATTTATCTTTGCCTTTTTTTGCCGTGACTTTTAAGTATGCCGCATCTTCTATTTCAAAAAAGTTCCCTTCGGTTTTGATCGGCATATTTCTTTTGACGATCTTGAACTTTTCGCATATTCTCTTGAATCGTCTTAATCTTTTCTCTGGTCATCTCTACTATATTCGTTCCAAACTCCCATCTCTCTCCAACTTATGTCCAACATACATGTGTTCAACATGGTCGTCCATATAGTGCTTCATAAGGCGGCATGCCGATAAATGAGTGGTAACTGTTATTGTACGAAAACTCCTCTAAAGGTAAGTGTTGTTCCCACGTACTAGCCCAATCAAGAATGCACAATCAAATCATATCTTCTATAGTTCGTATAGTATGCTCAGTCGGACCATTTGTCTCAGGATGAAAGGTCGTACTCATATGCAAGTCTGTACCCAAAACTTTCTGAAAAGCTCACCAAAATTATGCGGTAAATCGCGGGTCACGATCAGACACAATGTTGGCTGAAACTCCGTGAAGTCAGACTATCTCCTTTATGTAAAGTTCAGCTAGAGTCGTAAATTTATCTGTTATCTTCATGGGTAAGAGATGAGCGGTTTTCATTAGACGATAGACTACTACCTAAATCGATTCATTCCCTCTTTCGGGAGCGGTCGGTAAACCCGTGATGAAGTTTATAGCAACTGCTTCCCATTTTTGTTCCGGAAAAGGTATACTAATACTCCTAGTATTTAATGCTCGACTTTAACTTGTTGACAAGTTTGACATTGTGCTACCCACTTAGCAACTAAGCACTTAATTCCAGGCCAATGGTAGTACCGACGAATGTCTCGATACATCTTAGTACTACCCGGATAGATACTAAGTAAGGAATGATGAGCCATCCTTAGGATTTCTTCTCGTAGGCCATGACTCGACGGAACTGTTTCTTCCTTTCAAAAGTAATGTTCCATCATTCGCTAGGTGATATTCACTAATATTCATTTGATTTGGAGTGTTTAAGTCATCTATTATCACTTTCAACTTTGAATCTTCTTTCTGTTGCTC
This sequence comes from Iberis pinnata, assembly GCA_900406425.1. Taxonomy (NCBI): domain Eukaryota; kingdom Viridiplantae; phylum Streptophyta; class Magnoliopsida; order Brassicales; family Brassicaceae; genus Iberis; species Iberis pinnata. The sequence continues at coordinate 3,576 of OVBE01012426.1, forward strand.
TTGGATTCGTTGTATGAGGCCAACTTGATTAACGGCATAAAGTCCCAAGGGCTCACTACTTTCTCCTTCTAATGCCAATAATTCCACCATCTTAAATTCGCTTGTTAAAGCTTCCAAATCGGTCACCATATTAGCATATGTCCTTCGACGACTTAACGCATCCGCCACAACATTAGCTTTTCTAGGATGATAAAAGATCTTAAGATCATAGTCCGCGACGAACTCCATCCATCTTCTTTGTCTTAAGTTTAGATCAGGTTAAGTAAAAATATACTTAAGACTTTTGTGATCAGTTCGGACTTCCACTTCTTCCCCGTATAAGTAAGATCTCCAAATCTTAAGGGCAAAAACTACAGCGACGAATTCTAAGTCATGGGTTAGATAATTCTCTTCATGTTTTCTCAACTATCGAGATGCATAAGCAATCACTTTATCACCTTGCATTAACACACATCCCAAACCCATTTTTGAGGTGATACACTCAGGTTTTAACCCAAATATATTCACTGTAAGTGCACAGCAAGCGCAATAGTATAAAAGGGATCGAATCCATAGAGACCAAGAACATGCGACTTTCAGTTCAATGTCGACTCTAGCTAAGACAGTTATAAAAAAGAGTGTTTGTTTTCTGACTGTAAATTAAAGCAATAAATAAAAATGAAGTTTAAATCAATTAATTAGAGTGTTATGCGTTAGGAAATTCCACAGGTATTCAGTTTTGAAGCTCAGGTTAACATGCAGGATTTTACTTTGAAAATAGTTCTCAACTCAAAAGACAGAAACTAGATTAATCTCCTCTCAAAGTATTAATCCTATATCGAATTACTAAATACAAACTCACGTTGAATTCAGATAATTCAATCATGCATTAAGGTCAGATTCGATATGTTCATTAACATTCAAGAAAACACTCCCTCTAAGCAAGAACATCTACCCATCTAGATTAGATCAGATTTCTAAATCAAATCCCTTTGTGTTTATCAATCTAATATCAATGAACTAAATGGCCACTTTAATTCAAACATTAAGAACAAATCTAGACTAAGAAATTAACAATTTCAATCCTTTATGTTAAACGTAACTATCAAATCCTGGTTTTCCTGGGAAACCCCTAAAACCTAACAAGACGACTACTCAGACATAGCTAAGCAATCAACAAGCATAACTGAAGAAAGCATATAAAAAAAAAAATCAATAAATTAAAATAGAAGAGTTTAGAATTCTTCTCCAAATACAAGGATGGGATTCGTCTCTCTCTGTAAAGCTCTGAATTCTAAAAGTGTGCGTAAAAAGAAAATAAACATAAGTCTAAGGCTTTTATAGTACTAAAGAAAAACCAATAAAGAAAACATGATAGGTCTTGAAGGAAAATTCGTAATTTGGAAAATCTTCAATTTCTCTTCGCGATCAGGGATCAAACAATCCATATAGGGATCGATCGATCCTATATGGATCGATCGATTCGTTCATTAATCTGGATCGATCGATTCGTTCATTAATCTGGATGGATCGATATTAACAAGGGATCGATCGATATGAAATTATGTAACTTCCCAGTGCATTCGGATTGATCGTTCTCTTTCTTCGTGAAGCTTAGATCGAGCATATCTTCAAAGGGATCGATCACTCCATATGCATTTCGTTCGTTTGCACCTGAAATCTTATGAAAATCATCTTTTTTGCTTCAGAACGTCCCAAACACCTAGAAATCTGAAAATATGCCAAATATACATGGAAAATACTCGAATAATGCCAAATAGCAAGTATAAATACCCACTATAAACCATTAAAACCGAGTAATATCATGAGGCATCCATAAACAGTGAAAGGTTTGCCTGGTTCTGGCAACGATAAAATAGGTGATGAAATTAACCCTTGCTTTAACCGAGTGAACGCTTTTTCCGATTCTTTCATCCATTGGAAATTTACTCCTTTTTCGGTTAATCGAGTTAAAGGTTTAGCCACACTCGATAATTTCTTCACAAACTTCTTATAATAGCTGGCTAGGCCCAAGAAGCTTCTCACTTCCGTTGCGCTTTTCGGTTGCGGCGATTCTTGCACCACTTTTATCTTTTCTAGATGGGCGGAGACTCTTTCTTTGGATATTCGATGGCCCAAAAATCCGATCTCTCTTTTCAAGAAATTACACTTGCTAAACTTAGCAAAAAAATTTTGACTTCTCAAATGTTCCAACACCAATCTTAAATGCTTATCATGATCTTCGGCACTACGCACGTATATGAGAATATCAACGATGAAAATGATGACAAAATCATTTAAATATTCTTTGAACACTTCGTTCATGAGTCTCATGAAAGCTGCTGGTGCATTAGTCAACTCGAACGGCATCACAATGAACTCATAATACCCGTAACGCGTTCTAAAAGTGGTTTTTCAAATATCAGTATCAGAGATTGGGAATTGATGATACCCATAAGCAAAATCAATCTTTTAGAACCAACTTGCGCCTTGTATTTGATCAAGTAACTCATCGATTCTCGGTAGTGGGTACTTATTGTTAATCGTTACGTTGTTGATCCCTCGATAATCAATACATAACTGCATGCTTCCATCTTTATATTTCACGAACATAACTGGAGCACCCCTTGGCGATGAACTTGGTCGAATGAAACCCTTGCTCATAAGGTCTTCTAATTGTTTCTTTAACTCTGCAAGTTCCGATGGAGCCACTCGATATGGTGCTTTTGCTATTGGAGCTGCACCAAGTTCGAGAGTTATAATGAAAGGATCGTTTCGAAATGGCGGTAATCCTTCCAATGGTTTAAATACATCCTGGAATTCTCTTGATACCGGAATCATCTCCAGACGCTCTTGTTTTTTCAAAGCATCTTCAACCGTGGTCAAGGTTACAAGATAAACTTCTCCATTATTTAACTCTTTTTCCATCCTTAGAGGTGAGATGAGTGATATTCCAGTACTTGGACATATTCCATTATAGGAAATTAGTGGACCGCTCCATCTTTCAAAGTAATACGCCCCTTCCCGCAATCAAGGTTTGCTTGGTATGTCGATAACCAGTCCATTCCCAAAATTACTTTATGTTGATTCAAAGAAGTAACTAAAAGGTTCGCTGAAACATCTTCTTCTCAATTTTGATAAGTACTCCGACCATGCAATTATCGGCTTGGAGGATTTGATTATCGGGTCTTCTAATGGGCACACTGACCTTTACACTAATAAAGGTCCCTGCAAGACTCTCCATGACCATGGGTGACACAAAAATATGTCTCGCGCCCGTGTCAAACAAAACATGACTGGAAACTCCACACCCACGTAATGTTCCTAAACACAAAGATTTTTTTATACACGATTCAATCATCAAGTAAACATACTAGTGTAATAAAATTAACACGCAATGAGTTAAAACCCAAACATACCCGTAATAGGGCCTTTGGCGACCTGAGAAGGTCCAGGTTTATCTGCATCCAAGGCATAAACTCTGTTTGCGATTGCTTGCCTTTTTGGTGGTGATTCTAACATAGACAAAACGGTTCTCGTTGGGTGAGTATGGGGACAAGAAGTAGCATAGTTTCCTTGTTCCCCACAAGTAAAACATGTTACCGGCCTCGGAAAATTTGTGCTCGTGTTTCAAAGGTTTAGACAAGATCTCGATAAATGTCCTCTCCCATTGCAACGATGACACATAGGTAAACTTTCCATGGGCCGAACGGACATACACGGTACTTGAGAAGTCCTCCCACGTTCGCGCAGAATAACCGGGACTTTCCCACTAACATGTGCATGTCTACCAAACTACTCACAGTTTGGAGGTTGATACTCATGTGTTGCAGGTCTATTTTGTGGCGTCGGTCTAGACGTCACAGCACGTTCTACCACAATTTCTACTTCTACATTCACGGCGTGTTCCACTACTTCATAAATGTCAAAGAAATCGATCACTTGTAATGTACTCCATATCTCTGGACGTAGTCCCCTTATAAACGTACCTCCAGAGTCTAGTAAACTCCCCTTCATACTCCCTCATTGTTCGGTTTCCTTGTTTTAGTCTTAAAAATTATGTCTCCAGCCTGTCTCGAGCTTCCAAAGGAATACATTTCCTCTCAAATTCTCTTGACCCACGTAATGACTCCTTCGAGAAATCTTCCTTCAATGTTGCGCCACGAATGATCAGCCTCTCTCTCTCAAGATAATAAACCGCAACATCCTTCTTAAAGTCTTCGGGACAACGAGTCGCATTGAATTTCCTCTATAAATTCCACAACCAATTATCCGCAACTATTGGGTTGGTACACCCAGCATAACAAACGGTTCCCAATGTCCGCATTAATTTAACCAAAGACGTGAAGTTAGGCATGTCTCTAGGTTGAGTTTGTTGCTGGTCTAACCGCTCTTAAAGATTGTTTCCAAAGGAATCCCACGGATCTCTTCCTCTTGGCAAAATCTGCCTTTGTTGTTGATGAGAACGTCTAACTCATTCAGAGTTGTCCGCTTACAAGTCAGCGTCTATCGCATTAACCATACTCTCATGATGGCCTAAATTCCCGATATATTGTAATCCATTCCTTCTACTTTGAAGTTATCTCCAACTAATTCCTCAGACCCAGCCAACGATGCATTAGCATCGCTCGAATAAAACTCAACATTTGGCTGGTACGGTTGGCTCGGTGCTTCCCACAGTGGTATCGGTCCTCGACGCACTAGAGGCATCTCTATCAAATAATTTTAGTGATATCCCCAAATAATAAACCCATATAAAGGAACAATGCCGATTTTCTTAAATAGCTTTTGCGACAATTTTAGAATCGACATAAATATTTAAATCAAGTTTCATGTGAACATTGTGAACCATGCTCTGATACCACCTTGTAACGCCCCCGATCCCGCCTAGAAAGGAAGTGTTACTTTGATTCTGTACTTAGGAGAATTACTAGAGGTTCGAAACAAATTTGATCTTTGAATAAAACGACTAAGTACGAATCCCATCTTAACACCATTAAAGGTTTTCCAACCCATATGTCGTTAGTACTGTTCGGACCAGAATATATCATACGAAACCAAGTTTATATTTAACCATAATTTTTTTATTACATAAAAACATTTACAAATTATATATAACATAAGTTTGGCCACGAGCCTAACGCTCAAAACGTACGTGTACAAGCAAACATATAATTTTACAAAAGGCTACACAATCTACAAATGGCAACATACCGTTCCTTTACTCCCTCTAAATCCATTTACGGTTTCCTACAAAAGAGAGTGAGACGTGAGCAACAACTAAGCTTAGTGAGTTCGGGTCCGTAACCTGCACAATAATTCCCCAAAAATTCCAAAAATATACATATTTTTAAATCGTTTAATGCTTAAGTTTTCATAGTGAATTTTAATTATTAAAATTCTAAGCGTTTGATATCATCCACCAAAACCATTGGACACCATCTCAATCAATTGAAACCACATAGGCTTAACAAGTGACAATGGTTCGATTACTCACATCGACACCATCTCAATCACACCACAAGTGACAATGGTCTGGTCACTCTCCTCGACACCATTTCAATCACACCACAAGTGACAATTTTTCGATCCCAAAATTCCACATAATTTCCAAACTCTCAACAAGGCATATCAACCCGCTTAGTTAATTATTCCATACGTTTTAATTCACGCTAAATTATTTTCCGCATCATTCTAAATTCCATCCCACACTACATCTAAAACCGTTTATAATAACTAACCATCAAACAATCACACAGAATTCATGACACGCAACCAAGACTCAAGAAATCTCTCTTTCATAACTAAAACAAAAACCACGAACTCATATTAATATCGTTTGGTTTTGGTTTGATTTGATTGCCTAGAACTGATTCATATGTGGCCTATGACAGGTTCAGATTCTCCCTTTCTTGTTCTTAAACACGAACTGATATTGGTTCTTGTTTTGTGTGTAGAAGTGAAGGTGGTGGGCTGTTTTTATAGACAAAAACGAGCTGATGGGAGCCACTTTGAATTCTTCTAAGGAAGGAAATCAAGCTGGTGAGAGTTTTATGCCTCACCAACTGGTCTGGCTGCCCACGCCCAACTTACGCCCAACATACACTTATCACACATCCACACAACCTTCCCACAAGCTTAAGCAGCTCAATGAGCATCCCGAGCAGACACTTATGCTGCTTAACCAGCTGCACCAAGCACACACACTGCACGCTCCCGTCATTAGTTCTTGCGGTGCGGGACTTAACTTTACAAACTGATCAAACTACGGTCTTCCCCGACCAGCTTACGATACTTAGTTCATAAGTTAACTTAATTAAAATGGTTCTTGAGTTTTCTTGGGATTACTAGCTCACCCAAACTAGCAAGGTTATCGTCCATAACGGTTCTCGGTACGTTTGTTCCGCACATTCTTTCAGAGTTCATATGCGGGTCACTACAGTGACAACGCATGTTTCGTATGAAGAACCTAATTTAGAAGCACAACATTTATTGGTAGCAAATCAACCATTATATAGAGGATGTAGAGATGATCATTCGCCTTTATCATATGCAAGTAGGTTGATGGGGATAAAGACAAACTATAATTTGGCTGAGGATTGTGTTGACGCAATAGCCAAGTTTGTGAGGGTTGTCTTGCTAGAGAATAACACTGCTCTGGGTTCATATTACGAGATACAAAAACTTTTTTGGGGCTTGAATTGTCGTATCAGGTTATAGACATGTGCATCAACAATTGTATGATCTATTGGAGACGCGATGAAAACCGAATTTTTTCGATATTGTCGTAAACCAAGGTATAAAGATAAAAACGTTATAGTATCAGTGCCATACAAGGGAGGATGTGGTATTTGCCACTAACATATAGGTAGAAGAGGTTGTAGCAATCTCATAGAACAGTTGCGGGAATGAGATGGCTTGTTGAACATAGATTTGATGGAGAGATTACACATCTTTATGATGCAGAAGTCTGGCGTTATTTTCAGTCTACATATCCATATTTTGCGGTTGAGAAAAGAAACGTCTATCTCGAATTGAGTATAGATGGATTCAGCTCTTTCAAGAAGCATAGTAGAGAGTATTCTTTATGACCAATTGATAGTAAGATTTTTGTGGCTATCAATATCATGGTCATTGTAGTATGTAAGGTTATCAATCCAAATGGGTGAATACTAGCAGACTAGATACAATGGATGCTTCTAAGTCAAGAAAATATAAAAAAGGGTGTCTCTAACAAGTCCTAAGTAAAAAGAGAATGCATAGAGCTAAAGAGCACAAACGGAAACAAACATTCATAAGAAGCTAAAAAGGATAAAAGGTAAAAATATAGGAAAAGCAAAAAGGGTAAAGATGTAATCAAGTGTAAAGCAGTTCCTGAGGACATGGATAATCGACTAAAGATCTATCCCGATCTACCTAAGCACCTAACATACCTCAAACAATGAGCTATCCCTAGACAGTAGATTCATATGGAACCAAGTCCAATCCCTTGATAAATGGAATCAACCTAAGCAATCACCAGACCTAATTCCCATTAACGGTACACTACTTAGAAGGCATGAAGAACCAACCTACTAAATCCAATAAGCCCCCTAAACATCTAACTCCTTAGGTTGAGATGTAAATCCTAAGCATCTAAATTGCTAGGCTAGGATGAGCAAATCTCTGAAATCACCATGATCAGGCATTCCATTGAACACTTTTCGGGTGCTGGAATGCCCAAGATCAGATTTCAATTGGCGTGAAAGAAATCAACATTAAGAACAATGAAACAGAAGGGATCTATATGCAAACAATCTTAGGTGCTAAGGTAAGATCAGAACATCAACCCTAGTCTACCCCATCCTCAGGAACTTAAGCAAACTACTCACTACTTATGGGTATGAAAGCATAAAAACCATAAATCATAACTTTAAAACAAAACATCATGATCAAGGGTCAAACTATGAAGAACAATAAGAACTCAAGCCCAGAAAATAAGAACAGCAATGAAACAGTAACAAACCCAGAAAATGATCAACGCTAAAACAAAAGATTAAAAGCTTGAAAACTTAGATCAATATGCACCAGATAGAACACAAACCTAAACTATGCAGAAAGTAAAAGAAAACAGAAGATTAGCATAAAACTTAAAAAGAAATATGGGTTTTACACCAAGAACACTAAGAACATCAAAGGCAAAAGAGAGAAAAAGAAACCTAAGACAAAAACCTAAACATGAAAGAAAGTAAAAGCTCTCTACAAATGGAGGCGTTTTAGGGCTTTTATAGTGTTTAGAGAAAAGCCCTAAATGCATAAAAGACAAAAACTAATCATTGAGTTGGGTCTTGGGTCAGGTCCATTATGGATTCGAGTTGGCCGGGTCGGAGCATGTTTGGCTCGAGCTAAGAAGTGCACGAGATCGAGCCGAAGACTTGAGATCGAGCCAAGTGTGGAAATGGATCGAGCCAAGTTGAAGTATGGCCGAGGTGCAGACAAAGCATGGCTCGATCACGCGATCGAGCCAGAAGTGTGTGGCTTGATCTGTGGTCGAGCCGAGAGGGTGACTTGGATAGAGCCGGACTTTAGGTGTGGATCAAGTCGGACTTTAGGTGTGAATCGAGCCAAGTTAAAGTTGGATCGATCCAAATATGGTGTTGGTCGAGCCGGACTTGGATGTGGCTCGATGGGGAGATCGATCTGGGGCTTGTATTGGTTCCATTCCACATTTTCCGCTCCTCTTTTGAATTCTCCAAAATGCATGCATATGCAAATGATAATGTAAAAAATCTCTAAAAACCATAAACTTGCTAATAACAACTATAAATGTGATATATGGACACCTAAAGACCTAAAAATCAATGCTAAATGACTTCTAAAAACCATGAAAATGCAGAGACATCAACTCCCCTAAACTAAATCCTTCCTTACCCTCAAGCAAATAATTCAGAAGTCTAGGAGTGAGGTTTGAAAGTGGGAACTCAGAACCAAAACATGTTGCTAACATAGGTAATATAAATGTCCTGGTTACTAGTTCTAGAATGTAGTCCTAAACTCGTCCTACTTAAAAACCTTAGCAATTCTCATCATAGTTCATCACCGACCAATTCCAACTTCCAAAATGAATTTAAATTCGTTTGCTCCTTTAAGATTCATTAATCAGGAACTATGGATCAAGTTATGTGCTTTCAATAAACTCATTTGGTCAAGGACATGTTAAGGAGTAAAGATGACCCCTTCATGCAATGGTTAATGATTCAGAATAAGGGTTCTCTCAAAAAGGAATGAGCTTTAGTAGAAGGCTAAAGGTAGGAACACTTAGATGCATACATAAATAGAACCTTATCTACCCAATGCTAATGAAACCTAAGTTTCCTGATTCCACCACGTAGGAGGTCCTAAATTCTACCCTTTTGAAACACAAAGTGATCATACCCATTCTCATTCTCCCTTTTTCATATTTTCTTTGGTTACGCTTAGGAGAGACTTATTTCTTAGATGGTTGCTAGCTGTTTCAGGAACTTACTTACTTAAACACTTATGGCTTTCGACCTTTTCATTTATATTATCCTTCTAGGTTTTACCATTTTGAATTCATTGTCATATACTTTAACCTGCACTAGTCATACTTCTTTTAGATACCATTGTCCCCCCCTCAAACTTTCTACTAGCATATTCTGATACTTTTTCCATTCCTCTCTTAAGGTTATTACTTAACATTTCCTTTTTACCAACTACCAATACCCTTTCATTCATTTCCACACAAACCAACATCCAAAATGGAATCCCACCTAGTCCTATCTAGTCCAAAAAGCGTGGACCAAAACTACATGAGACCCTATTCCTGTCAGTTCGAACCTAACACATTCTACCAAGCTCAT
>OVBE01012427.1:1027-13412 GCA_900406425.1 Iberis pinnata
GAATTGCTCGAGTTCAAGCGTGTACCAAATTATATGTGTGTTCCTTTAGTTGTAACTCGTTTTGAAGGCCATGCAATGGCTTGGTGAAAACAACAAAAAGAATCACGTCGTCGTCAAGGTAGGAGCAAAGTTGAGACATGGGAACGTCCGAAGAAGCACATGCGACGTAGTTTCTTGCCTTACAATTATGAACGAACTCTTTACACAAAGTTTCAGAACTTGAGGCAAGGTAGTCACTCGGTTGATGAGTATGCCACTGACTTCTTTACATGTTAGCACGTACACCGGTACTTGAGACGGATGACCAGTTAGTCTCTTGTGTCATTGGTTGCTTAAAAACACAACTTCAGCTGGCGTTGCAACAATTTAACCTTGTCTCTGTTTCTGAAGCACATCAACGAGCTCTCGCCATGGAAACGCAACTCCGTTCTTCGTGGTCTTCCATGAACGCACACGCATGTAGCACACCAGTGCTTCCAGAATACATCACAAGTTCAGACGCATATCCATCTCTTACCAAATCATCAGCACCACAGCCCGTGCAACCAGAGACCATGGCCAATTCTCGACCACCACGTACAGGAGCGCTGTGTTGCCTCGTCGTGGTCCTATTTATGACGAAGACGATGTTGTACAAGAAACTATGGATGAAGAGATCATTCATAGAGACACTGGTCATGCATTGGTATTGCATCGTAACTATCTTGCTCGTCGCACAACTGACGAATCTTGGCTTCGCACAACATTATTTTGTTCATCCTGCACTATCAAGAACCGTGTGTGTAAGTTGATCATTGATTCGGGAAGTTGTGCTAATGTTATCTCCAAGGAAGCAGTACACAAGCTTAGCCTTACCATTGAAACTCATTTATCACCATATAAACTAACATGGTTAAACAATGGCATGGAGATATCAGTAAGTCGTCGCGCTCATCTCACCTTTTCCATTGGTACTTATCAAGATGCAATCTCGTGTGATGTCGTACCAATGAATGCATGTCATCTTTTATTGGGACGTCCTTGGGGGTATAATCATAACACAATTCACAAGGGCAAGGACAACACATAGTTTTGTCCACAACTCTCGGTCTATTACTTTGGTTCCATCACAAAAAGTTTTGGTTGACTTTCTTCACATGGCCTCTCCTCCATGTGCCTTATCACCACTCACGCATACTCTCCTCATGATGCTAAAAGCAGCATTTGAAGCGGATCTCTCATCCATTGATCATATTTTTTCGCTTATAACACTACTGGTTCTCAGCATGACGTCTTCCCCTTCAACCCCAGCCGCCTTTGCACCTATTCTTACCGAGTTTGAAGACGTATTTCCAGCTAAAATCCCTCATAAACTCCCACCCTTGCGCGACATCCAACATCGGATTGACCTAGTTCCAGGTGCAGCATTACCTAATAAGCCCCACTATCAGATGAGTCCTCAAGAACATGATGAATTACGCCATCAAGTCGAAGACCTTCTCTGAAAAGGTTATGTTTGTGAAAGTTTAACCCAGCCGCTGTCTCGACCTTGTTGATTCCAAAAAAGGACGGTTCTTAGCGTATGTGTGTTGATAGTCGCGCCATTAACAAGATAACGTTGTGTTAACATTTCCCAATACCACATTTGGATGATCTTTTATATCAAATCGGTCGGGCCTCTATTTTTACCAAACTCGACTTGAAAAGCGGATACCATCAAATACGAACCCGACGCAGTGATGAATGGAAGACTACTTTCAAAACACGTGAAGGATTATTTGAATGGATGGTCATGCCGTTTGTCCTCTCTAATGCGCCAAGTATGTTTATGTGCATAATGAATCAAGCCTTGCGTCCGTTTATTGGTAAGTTTATCATTGCCTACTTTGATGATATCCTAATCTTCAGCTTGGACCTCACCACACATTTATCCCAATTGCGTGAAGTCCTTTTGATCCTTCGATGGAGTCGTTTTTATGCGGTGGTCAAAAAGTGTGTCTTTGGAGTAGAACAAGTGTTATTTCTGGGATATGTCATCTCTAGTAAAGGTTTCAGGTTGATCCTAGAAAGGTTGAAGCAATAGCCACTTGGCCGCAACCTCATTCAATCACCAAAGTTCGAAGCTTCCACGGTCTCACATCTTTTTATCGCATGTTTGTTCCTCAGTTCAGTTCCATCATGGCTCCGTTGACCGACTGCATGAAAGGGACTAGCTTTGCGTGGACAACCGAAGCCCAAGTTGCGTTTGAAAATATTCAAGCTTATCTTATGTCCGCCAAAATTCTTACGTTTCCTGAGTTTGACGTGGCCTTTGAGTTGCATTGCGATGATTGTAAAGTGGGTATTGGAACTGTGCTTAGCCAATTCGGACGCCCTATCGCATTCTTTAGTGAAAAATTAAATGGGTCGTGATCGTGTTACAGAACTTATGACATTGAATTCTACGCCATTGTTCAAGCCATAAAGCATTGGTGGCATTATCTTTTTCATAAAGAATTCATTCTTTACACAGATCATGATGCTTTAAAATATTTAAGTGGACAAACTAAAGTATCGTCACGGCATGGCTCATGGATCGCTTATTTACCATAATTCATCTTTATAATTAAGCATCTCTCGGGCTGAATCAACAAGTTAGCGAATACTCTTAGTCGAAGATAGGCTTTACTCGGCTCTATTCGTGTCTATGTTATGGGCTTTGACGTCTTGACCAGATTATATGAGCATGATCCCTATTTTGGTCGAATTTGGGCTGATTTACAACACTCATCGTCCTCTTCTTTTTTCTTGCATGGCAGTTTTGTGTTTAAAGAGTCGCGGCTTTGCATACCCGATTGTAGCCTTCGCCTTCACATCATCAAAGAGATACATCACGAGGGACATGCCGGACGTGACCGAACCTGCTCCTTAGTCGTAGAATCTTACTTTTGGCCGATGTTACGTCACGATGTTGCGCGATTTGTAGAATGTTGCATGACTTGTCAGCTGTCTAAAGGTCATGCGACTAACAGCGGATTGTACATGCCCTTACCAATTCCTACACATCCATGAACTAATGATACACTCAGGTTTTAACCTAAATATATTCACTGCAAGTGCACAACAAACTAGTATATGAGGGATCGAATCCACAGAGATTAAGAATGTACGACTCTCGGTTTAAAATCGAATTAAGCTAGGAACATATTTAAAAGATGGTGTTGATTAGAAAGTAGCAATAACGATGAAGTAAAAACGGTTGTAAAGCAATAACGAAAACGCTAGGCAATAGGGAATTCCACAGGTATTCAGGTTAAAGGTCAAGGTTAACATACAAGATTTTCTTTGAAAATAGTTCCCGACTTAAAAGAAAAAAGCTAGACTAATCTCCTCCCGAAGTATTAGATCCCTATGTTCGAATCACTAAGGACAAACTTCCGCCGTATTTAGATAATTCAAACATGCTTTTCAATTCAGATTCGATATGTTCATTAGCCCCTAAGACAATACTCCCGCAAACAAAGACACTTACTCATCTAGACTAGGTCAGATCTCTAAACCAAATCCCTTTGTGTTTATCAATCTAATATCAATGAACTAAATGGTATGTTTAATTCATGCATTGGTAACAAATCTAGACTGAGAACCTAACAAATTCAATCCATTCTATNAATCCATTCTATCAAATCCTAACAATTAACCTGGTTTCCCTAGGAAAAACCCTAAAACCTAATAAGTGAACTACTCAGACATTGAAAAGTAAACACAAATCATAATCAGAGAAGAACACATATTCAAAAACCAAATTATATAAATAAAAGACAGAGTTTAGAAATCTTCTCCAAGAATAGAAGGATGGGATTCGTCTCTCTGTAAAATCTCTCTAAAATAATAAGTGATTGAATCCTCTAAAATAAACCTTAGCCTAAGGCTTTATATAGGGCTAAAATCAAGGGAAAATAAAATAAAACCAAAAAGGAAGAGTCTTGATGAGTCTTGAGGGAAAAATTATAATTTTGGATGATTTTTAGTGATTCTTGAGTGCTCGGATCGATCGATCCCTTCCAAGATCGATTGATATAATTTTACGTAAGTTTCCAGGAGGTTTGGATCAATCGATCTTTCATCACACTTTCTGCACATGTTTTTTCTACGAGACAGCTTGACCAGTCTTCAATAAAATCGCCATAACTTTCGATTTCTCCAATGGATTGACCTCAAACAACTTCCATATTAAAGCTAACTCACGTGGATATCTTGTGTCAAAATTTCAGCTCAATCCATCCACGGGAACATTGTCAAGAATTGGTAAACTTTTGACCCCTCTGTCGGATCATGCATCTGTATATGCCAATTTGCATCTATTTTGTGCCCAAATCCATCTTTTTGCTCCAGAACGTCACAAACACCTAAAATCCTGAAAATATGCCAAAACTACAAGGAAAACACTAGAATAATGCCAAATAGCGAGTATAAATACCCACTATAAAGCATTAAAATCGAGTGATATCAACTAACATTAGCATGGACTTTGTCCTTGGCTTACCTCGGACACAACATGGTAATGATTCTATCTTCATTGTCGTGGATTGTTTTCCTAAGATGTAACATTTCATTGTATGTAAGAAGACTACAGATGCAGTCCAGGTAGCACAACTATTTTTTCGAGATGTTTATCGGTTACATGGTTTACCTCTTTCTATTGTCTCTGATCGCGACTCTCGCTTCCTCAGTCACTTTTGGTGGTCCCTTTGGCATCTCTTTCGCACTAGTCTCGATATAAGTTATGCCTATCAACCCCAGTCCGATGGACAAACCAAAATTACAAATCGTATATTGGGCGATATATTGCGTTGTTTCGTTGGTAAAAACATCATGTCTTGGGATATTGTTCTTTCTCAAGTGGAGTTTTGATGTCTCTGCATTTTAGTGGTTTTGAGAATTCATTTACCATCATTTTACGGTCATTTAGATGTCAACAGTTTGCATTTATAGGTCTTTCTTAGGAAGTTTTCATCTTTAGGTATTTTTGCATCAGCATTTGCATACACATGCATTTTGGAGATTTATCAGGTTTTTAGGGAGTTTCCAAAGCATAGTTTCAGTTTTGGAGAAGGAGAAAGAAAAGCCGCATGAGTTGAACTCGACCAAGACATCTCTCGGCCTCGACATCAGCTCCAGCCCGCATCATATTGCCTCGATCAAAAGCGGATGTACGCCTCGACCAAGCCAAGCTTTCTCTTGAGCTACGCCTCGACCATAACATTTCCTCGCCTTGACCTCGAGCCAGCTATGCCCCGATCACCACTCGAGCCGCTCCAAGCCGTCTCTCGGCCTCGATCACCCGGCTCGATGAACGGCCTGGCTCCTTCTGCCACCTCGAGCAACTCAGCTCGATCACCCGAGCCTCCACCTCGAGCTGCACCAAATCTGGTTCGATCACCCGAGCCTCTACCTCGAGCTGCTCCATCTTCTGGCTCGATCACCACATCTAGCTGCTCATCAAGCCGCTTCACGCCCAGCTCGATCACCTCATCAAGCTGTCTTCATTCCAACCCGATGACCCAAACCAAGACAACCCAATTTTGGGTTAAGAAGAATCATTAGAGATTTTTAGACATTTGTCTTTTAGCGTTTTTAGGGATTTTTTGAACTACTATATAAGTCCTAAAAATGCCTCTTTTTAGGTTAAGCTTTATTTTTATGCCTTTTAGGTTTTTGTCTTAGGTTTCTTTTCAGTTTTTTATATGTTTTCCCTTTGATGTTCATTGTTGATCAAAACCCAGATTTCTTATTAAGTTTATGTTTAGTTTCTGATTTCTTCATTTTCATGTTTAGTTTAAGGTTGTGAACTATCTAGTGCATATTGATCTTCTTTTTTACACCTTTAATATCGTTTTTTCCTTGACCATCATTTCTTGGTTATGTTACTGTTTCATTTGATCATTTTTTTTCTGGGTTGGTGTTCTTGATCATCAACTTCTACATCTCTGATTTTTTGTCTTGATCATCATCCTCTAGTTTTCTGACTTTGTTGTTCTTACTGTTCGTCACAGTTTAACTTTTTATCATGATGTTTTATTTAGAAGTTATGTTTTCTAGTTTTCCTTATTTCATACCCACCATGTGTAGTGAGTAGTTACCTAGGTTCCATGAGGATGGGGTAGACTGGTGTTGAATCCTTGTTTTTCCTAGATGCCTAAGTTGATTGTCTTTAGATCCCTTCTGTTTCACTGTTCTTCATGCTTATTTCTTTGTGATCAACTGAAATCTGATATTAGACATTTCTGCATCCAAAAGGTGTATGATGAAATGTTTGAACAAGTGATTTCAGAGATTTGCATACCTAGCCTAAGAGATTAGATGTTTAAGGTGTTTATTGGCTTTAGCATATTGGTTCTTCATGCCCGCTAGGTAGTGTACCGTTAATAAGAGTTAGGTCTGGTTATTCCTTAGATTGAAATCATTTATCAAGAGATTGGACTTGGTTGTTAATGAATCTGCTGTCTAGGGATTAACTTATTGTTTGAGGTATGTTAGGTGTCTAGGTAATTCAAAGAGGATCACTGGTCAATTACCCCCATCCTTAGGAACTGCTTCCTTTGATTGCTTTTTACCCCCATTTTCTTCCCTGCTTTTACTTCACTTGTTGTTTACCCTTAGTTTTTGTTTATGCATGTTAACTTTAATGTCTTGTTTATATTTCTGCATGTTTTCTTGATTAGGATTGTTAGATAACAACCCATTTTTCTTGTTGACACATATTCATACTGCAATGACATAATAGTGTGATAGGAATTGACACCTAAAAACCTTGTTATCAAGTTTGCACATAACCGTGTTATTAATCGGAGTATAAACATTGGCCTGTTTTGTATTGTTTTTGGGCTTCTTCCCTGCGGCCCTTTGGACTTCTTCCCTGCGGCCCTTTCGACCTTAGTCTTGTGCTGGATTCGACCAGAGATCACGACCTTGCTTCAGAGTTTGTTCGTGACTTGGCTTACCTTCACTCTCAGGTCCATGATAATTTACAGGTTACTAAGGCGAAGTATAAGGCTTCGGTTGATCGACATAGATGAAAAGTTCAGTTTAAGGTTGGTGACTTAGTTTGGGCGGTTTTGACAAAAGATCGAGTTCCCAACAATAAACTTAAAGCTCGCAAGGTTGGACCACTTGAGATTCTGGAAAAGATCAATGTTGACGCTTATCATGTTAAGATGTCATCCGACGTACGTTGTTCCGATGTGTTCAATGTGAAGCATTTTGTGGCCTATCTTCCCCATGATGACGCATCAGATTTAGGGACGAATCTTTTTCTACCCCGGTGACCTGATGCATGGAGCTTATCACGTGCACTTGGAGTCATCGTCAAACACATGCCATTCACGTGTGCATGAAGGCTTCTGATGCATGAAGATTTTATTTGATTTTGTTTTGGCTTTATCTTCTTTGATATTATCTTGTTTTTCTTTCTTTTGATTATTACTCGTTGGTTTTATAGGATTAAGTCTTGGCTTTTAGTTAGCACTATATATATATATATATATATATGTCAAAATACTT
The DNA here is from genome assembly GCA_900406425.1 of Iberis pinnata. Lineage (NCBI taxonomy): Eukaryota > Viridiplantae > Streptophyta > Magnoliopsida > Brassicales > Brassicaceae > Iberis > Iberis pinnata. The sequence goes on from OVBE01012427.1 coordinate 8,549, forward strand.
GCTTTTCTTTTACATTGGCTTTTATAATAAACTAGGGTTTTTGAAACTCTCTCTCTTTCTCACGGATAAAAACTCTGCGTTCTCAACACTTTAAAGATCGCTTAGTTTCTTGGAAATTCTCAGATTAAACAAGAACTTTGCATTATCGTAGATGCTGCTACATCAGGTTCCACATCTCATAATTGAATAATGTTATGGTTTTCTTGGAAGCGATTATCTCAATCCAAGAGAAGTGGCAGGCTTGGCTTTCGAGATCGTCATCGATTTAGTCAAGCACTACTTGCAGGTCAGGTGCGAAAATTCAGTCTTGACCTTAACTTTTGTTGTTAAAAGCATCTTTACTTCAGACATCGCTCTTTTCTGGATGCGCGCTTACTCTTGCCACTTTTTCTTTGGTTGGGAATCGCTTATGTTCGGGTCAGAGCTCTTACGGGATGGTATGGGCGTACATATTGGTAATGGTACATCCACCCACACTTATGATCAAAATTGGCTCCCTTGTTGGCCTCCGTGGAGCCCATTGTTGACATTTGTTTCGTCCCAATCACTTCATGTTAGTGACCTTATGACAACGACCAATCTTCTCAGATGGAATAAGAAAGCTTTGAACACACACATTACCAATCATGATCACCACCTCGTCCGCAAAATTTTCCTCCCCAATAGATCTATCCATGATACTTGGTATTGGAGATTCAATAGAGATGGCATCTACTATGTTAAGTCTGGCTATAGAGCATTAGTATTCCCAACTTATAGTGAGGATGAGTTAAATATGCCAATAAATCCGGATTTATCCATTCACATTTGGATTTTTTTAAAAGCTTCGTCCCAAGCTACAACATTTCTTATGGCGTCTAGGCAATCATTCTTATGCCACTTATGCTAATCTGATTTGTTTTCATATTCCTGTATCCCATATCTGCCTTCCCTGTTGCACTACACCTGAAACTAATGAACATTTATTCTTTCATTGCCCGTATTCCCAAGAAGAATGGAGACTAACAAGACTAAACCCTTATCTACTTCTTTGTGGTGAGATTAATATTCAGCCTATCTTGTTGTGTCTACTTCAAAATTAGAAAGTTGAAGTTTTCTTTTCGACCACTCTTCCTTTCTATGTATTGTGGAGGTTATGGAAATCAAGAAATATCATACTATTTAAAAACAAATCAATCTCTAAACAAGATACAATGTCTCGAGCACACTCGGATACTTTGGAATAGTTCTCAATAATATCATCTCACCATCGTGATTCTTCATCTTCTACTCGGGAGACATGGCAACCTCCTTCTCTCACCAATGTCAAATGTAATGTCGATGTAAGCCTTGCGGATGGCATTGGTCCTTCAAAAATGGGATGGATTATTTGAGATCTCCAAGGAGATGTCTTATACTGTGGAATGGGAAAGTTTGAAGGCGAACTACCATTGAAGAAGTTGAAGCCAACACTCTATTATGGGATCTACAATGTGCTTAGTCATTGAGATTTTGAAGAGTACAGTTTGATACCGATAATATATCTTTGATTCGTGATGTTCAGCGTCATCAGACCAACTTACGCCTTCAATTTATTCTGGAAACTATCCATCAATGGAGGCTTTGTTTCATTTTCATCAGCTTTAATTATACTCAAAGATCCACAAACAATTGTGTTGATATTTTTGCTTGTCAAGCTAAACTCTCTTCTTCAAATTATTGTCTATTTGATTCTTATCCCTTGTCTTTTAGACCATGATTATTATTGGTAGCTCTTAAGTGGGTTTTAAGGGATGGGTCCCACAGGAAAATTAAAAACCCACCCCTCTTGTCTCTTGTTTAGAAGGTGGTTTTAACAAAAATCGTGGGCCCCACTGACACGTGGCGATCCACGATTGGTCGAGTATTAACTTTTTAAAAAAAAATGAAAAAATAAAAATAAGAGACCCAAATATGGGTTCTCCCAATGCTGTAAACAATGAATATTAAATCTAAAAATTAAACCATAAATTTCAAAAACTAAACTTTTTTAGAACTGTTAAATGTAGATATAATAAAGTAACACATTAAGACTCATCCTACCAAAATTAGAAACAAATGGACCGTTTTAAATTTTTAGGCCCATTATAGAAAATGGACTCTACGACCCTCTTAGTGAGTTTTGCTCCAAAAAAAACTTCGTTTCCTTCTCCGCCGCAAAAATGAGGCTTCTTCGCCGCCGTTTCTTCAACTCCAACGATGTGATTACTGGAGCAAACCGGCGTCGATACGCCACCAAGTATGTCGCCAAGGTTACTTCATCATCTCCCTCAGGCCGTACTCTCTCCGCCGAAGTTTCCCTTCCTGATCCTCTCCCCGCCGATGTACGCGGCTACCCTCTTCCTCGCCGTCAACTCATCTGCCGAGCCACTAATCTCCTTCTCAACCATCGCAAAACCAACGTCGGAAATCCTTCTAATCTCTCGGATGCATTTTCTGACCTCTCTGATTACCTCTCTTCTCTTTCAGTCTCACTCACTCCCGACGAAGCTTCCGAAATTCTCAAATCCCTAAATTGCCCTAGCCTCGCCGTCGAATTCTTCCAATTTGTACCTTCTGTTTGCCCTAGCTCTCATAATGACCCTTTCCTCTACAATCGCATCATCTTAATCCTTTCTAGGTCAAATCTTCCAGACAGATTCGATCGCGTCCGCTCAATACTCGATCTAATGGCGAAATCTAACGTCAACGGAAACATATCTACCGTCAATATCTTGATCGGTTTCTTCGTGAACACAGAAGATCTACAAGTATGCTTAAATTTAGTGAAGAAATGGGGATTGAAAATGAACTCTTTCACCTACAAGTGTTTGCTTCAAGCTTACTTAAGATCTAGAGATTCTTCAAAAGCATTTGATGTGTATTGTGAGATTAAAAGAGGAGGACATAAAGTAGACATCTTCGCTTACAATATGTTGCTTGATGCTTTAGCTAAAGATCAAAAGGTACTTTCTTTATGCTCTCATTGTTTCAATTCACACAAACCAAGGTTGAGTTTCATGTATCCTTAATTGTCTGATGGTGCAGCTTTTGTTCAGATTGATCAGGCTTGTCAAGTTTTCAAAGAGATGAAGCAGAGACATTGTAGAGGAGATGAATATTCATATACGATTATGATCAGAACAATGGGGAGAATCGGGAAGTATAATGAAGCGGTTAATCTATTCAATGAGATGATAAGTGAAGGACTTACTCTTAATGTGGTTGGTTACAATACTTTGATGCAAGTTCTTGCAAAAGGCAAAATGGTTGATAAAGCAATTCAAGTTTTCACTAAAATGGTTGAATCGGATGTTCGACCAAATGAGTATACATATAGTCTAGTTTTGAATCTTTTGGTAGCTGAAGGTCAGTTAGTGAAGTTAGATAAGATTATGGAGATGTCGAAAAGATATATGACTCAAGGTATATATTCTTTTTTAGTTAGAACATTGAGTAGATTAGGGCATGTAAGTGAAGCTCACAGGCTGTTTTGTGATATGTGGAGTTTCCCTGTGAAAGGAGAGAGAGATAGTTACATGTCAATGTTAGAGAGTTTATGCGGTGCGGGTAAAACCGTTGAAGCTATAGAGATGTTAGGCAAGATTCATGAGAAAGGTGTAGTTACTGATACTATGATGTATAACACTGTGTTCTCAGCTCTTGGGAAGTTAAAGCAAATCTCTCATATTCATGATCTCTTCGAGAAAATGAAGAAGAACGGTCCGTCTCCTGATATATTTACTTACAATATACTTATCTCTAGTTTAGGTCGAGTAGGAGAAGTTGATGAGGCGATTAAAATCTTCGAAGAGCTTGAGAATAGTGATTGTAAACCCGACATTGTTTCATACAACTCTTTGATTAATTGTTTGGGGAAGAATGGTGATGTTGATGAAGCTCATGTGAGATTCAAAGAGATGCAAGAGAAAGGGTTAAACCCTGATGTGGTCACATACAGTACTTTGATTGAATGTTTTGGGAAAACCGAAAGAGTCGAAATGGCTTATAGATTGTTTGAAGAGATGGTTGCTAAAGGATGTCAACCGAATATTGTGACTTACAACATTTTGCTTGATTGTCTAGAGAAGAGCGGTAGAACCGCGGAAGCAGTTGATCTTTATACAAAAATGAAACAGCAAGGACTTACACCAGATTCAATTACTTATACTGTGCTTGAACGGTTGCAATCGGGCTCTCACGGTAAGTCAAGAATCCGTAGGAAGAATCCGATAACCGGTTGGGTGGTTAGCCCTTTGTAGACTCTTAAATTAGCAAAGTTACGATTAAGAATGATTAGTTTCTAATGCACTCTTCATACATATTGTCTTTCCTCTGTAATGCTCTGCTTGATGATCACATTAGTTACATTGTTATTCGAATTGGTTATTTATAATACCCAAAATTTTAAGAGAAATATCATGATATATTATAAAATAACTTTATGTTCTAAAAATAATATTCAAAACTATTCTAAAATTATCATAAAATATTTTTTTCTACATAAATACCCAAGCATTAAAAATTGGATTTTAAGATTTAAAATTTAAAATTTTCGGTTAAGATTCACTAAAATGTTTAGCTTTGAAAAAGGTTTAGAGTTTTAATTTAAAGTTCAAAGTTATTTTAAATATGCAGTATTTTTAGAACAAAACTNGAACAAAACTATTTTTATGGTATTTTTGAAACAAATTGAAAAAATGAAAATTTTTGAATATATTAAAAAAAATTTGTGGTATTTTTGAAATCTCCAAACTTTGATTCAAATTTTATTTAACATTATGCAACTGCAATTTTGCATCAACATGTCTGAATCATGAGTATAATAGCCAAACTACAATAGTTTAAAGTCAAAGTGGATCATAGG